>BPLQ01014278.1:103317-255238 GCA_021605075.1 Caerostris darwini
TCAATGGATTTATGGGGTTATCAATGAATAATTATTAATGGATTTATGAAGTTAACAATGGATTATTATCAATGAATTTATGAATTATTATATCGATTTAAAATCTACATGAGACATTCTTTCACAAAACATAATTTTCTATGCACTTTAATGCGGGGTGGAATTTCAAATCAACAATTGTTGTTGTTGTCATTATCGTGTCCATGGATTTAAAATAAAAAAATATCAAAGTTAGATCAAATCAAAACTCTTCACGATAGCGGCCGCTAACAATGGCGCCTCTTCACTATACAAGACTTCTCTTAAGTAAAAATCAACAATTTGTTTCATTAAATTATGAAAATATACTTTTGTTAAAATTAAAAACATTTGGTCAAAGATTCATCACGAAAGTTCAATAATTTATCTTTTAAAATAACGATAAATAATAAGAATAATAATATTTGATGGATATTTTGAAGATTAAATAACATTTTCCGTATTTCGCTAACGCACCACAAAGTATCACAATAAGATAAACAGCTGTTATTCCAAAGCCTCATGACATTATTTATGCATGCGCTTAACCAAAACTATTGCTTGACAAATATTTTCCTCTTTCAAGTCACAGAAATAAAAAATAAAATAAAAATTATTATTTCCGTATGTTACATTTAAAAAATTCCTCCAAGGATTTTATTTTTCAATAAACATCTGATAACTTTTCTCTGCTGTTCCATTATTATGACTCATCCCATTTTGGTTGAAGATTCCGCGCCTGCTGCCACACTGCAGAACGAAAAGATGATGAAGGGTCCTGTATTTCCCTTTTATGAATCCATTTCCCTCGAGGCCCTTCTGCTATTAAAAACGACCGAACAAAGACGAAGGAGAAGAGAGCAGCAGCGCGTTTTATTTCTCATCCAGTTTCGGTTTTTATATTTCCATCTTCTTCTCTTTTGCTTTTGCTTTTCTTGCCTTTTTTCCCAAAGGCTTGGTGTGTGTGTGTTGGTGAAGGAATCAGTATGGCCAAATGAAATGCGTTAAGAATAAAATTGAGGGATGGATTGGGATAGGAATTTCTTCTTGGTGGTATCAATTCCAGAAACTTAATAAATTTGTCGAACGATATGAAATTCTTGGGAATGGGATGAGAATAGATTTGTTTTGATGCGAATAAGATTTCGCTTATGCCGTTTGTGATTAGATAAATCAATTCGTAACTAGAGTTCGGGAATCGTGGTACTCAAAAAACGATAAAGATTAGAAATGGTAAATTATTTGTTCAAACTATTATTGTGTAGTGATTCTTTACGAACGTTTTCAAACAGTTATAAAAATTATTCTAAACCAGGAGTATCCAACTCAAATGATCTTACGGTCCACTTTGGAAATGCATAATAGCTCCGCTGGTCACATATAAAATTATATATTGCCATAGTAGATTTAAACCCCTAAAGACATTTTTTGTAGTGAAAAACTGAAACATAATGAATTATTATTATTGCGTTTACTATTATTCTTACATGTAAACATAGATAATATAATAATAATGATACTAAACGCCTATTGTAAATAAATATATAACACTAAAATAAAACATAAAAAATACATAAATATAAAAGAAACAAAAGAAAATTAAATCATTAAAAAATATTTATTTTACTCGTGCGATATGTGTTTCTCCACTCTTTCACTTAGCTTTTGCATGTCGACCTCAATTTTTGTATTTGCAAATCGTAATGAGTGTTGCAATTTAGCGTCCGTTAAGTTTGAGCGTGTATGTTCATGTATAAATGACTATGGCATTTTTTATGGGATTTTTCTCTCACACTCTGTAATTCCAAGAAACAAGTGCCATCGTACATCCGGTATCTGAAGTGTAGGAGGAATATGAAAAATAAGTGAAGAGACAGTAATTAAGTAACCACTTAATGAAAAGGTTGAAAAGGTTAACTCACGATATTTTGTAACAATAGTAACTGTGTCAATATGTTAATATATATGACTATATTTCCATCTTTTTGCTTTTTTCCCAAAGATTTCATTTGTGTGTTGCTGGCGGAATCAGTAAATTTGGCTGGATTTTCTCGATGCTCTCAAGGAAATGCAAAATAACTCTCATTTGAATAATGAAATATTTTTAAAGCAAACTAACACCTAATCTGCGTTGTTCGAGTTAATAGCACCAGGTAAATGCAAGCCGCCTTTGACAACAAAATTTTTAAACGGTGAGTACACCAAGACACATTTTCTAATTAAGCAAAATAGTTGCGTTTCTCTTTCTTCTTCAGTTCCCAGTTTTACATATAAAAACCCTTTAAAATTTTCTACCATTCATTAATAATCAATTGGAAGCCACCTTCTGCAGCAAATCGTTGCAATGAAAACTAAAATTACTTCTCATTTTACTCAAAAATCTGGAAAAGGCTTAACTGAATTATCGATACATCTCGCGAGGAGTACTCGGTGGTATCGTCTTGCTTGCCAAACTTAATCCTTTCTGGAAGAACGGAGATTACCACAAAATGAGTGAGTAAATAAGTGGGGAGGGCATATTTTTAGAGAGTTCAAGGCTTTAATTGATTGATTGGCTCGCCTTTAAGTAGAAAGTCTAATTTGAAAATGTGGCGTTTATTGTAAGTAGTTTAAGAACGTCTGACACCGAAACCTTATACGCAGCTGCATAATTAATTCAATATCATCTTGCTGCAGCAGTTAAGAGTCGCTCTTCAGATAGATCGGGGCAAAGTGAAATTGAGTGCTTGCAAGAAAAATTGCGTTTAAAGTAATTACACACAGAGAGAGATTTTTGCCTCAGGATTTTCCTTTTTCCAACCTTGCGTGTGGCTAATAATTAAAAATTGAGCTCCCTTTCTCAGATTATTCAAGCTGTACTCATGTGTTCAGCTTAAAACACGTACGGTGTAGTTTTTTTAATTAGATAAACTAGACTAGACTAGAAATTGACTAGAAATTGCTAGAAATTGCTAAACAGACTAGAAATTGCAAAACAATATATACAGGATGATTATAATTGTAGACCCACGGGCAAAATTCTGTAAAAAAAGAGCCACTCGTCACAATGAGTTCACATTTGAACCACATTTGAGGGAGGAAACGGCACGGCATCAAAAAATAAATAAATAAATAAAAAATTAAAAAAAATATCCATCCAAAAATTTTTCCATCTCATTTGATATGACCTCGCTGTGGTGCATAGGCGCTTCACTAACCGTGTCACAACTGTTGAATGATTTGGAAATCATTTCTTCCGTCAAAGAGAAAACAACTATTGAACACTACAGTTGGTTTAATGTGCAACTCATGCCAAATGCGTTGTTATTTCCATTCAAAATATCCCTAGCAGCCGGATTCCCTTTCTTCATGCCGCTTACAGAGCCATCAGTTAATACACTTCCTTTGATTCCGTACCGTTTCGCCTTTCTTCAAGTATCTTCAGTTCAAATTTGAACTCATTGTGACGAATGGTTCTTTTCTTACAGCATTTTGAAAATGGAACTTTAAATTATATTTTACTGTTTGAACGTAATAAATTCTTCAAAGATAATCTTATAAGTTAATTGTGTTTAACTTAGGTGGACCTTGGGTTCCATTCATGTATGTCCCGTATAGCATACGAATCCTATATGAGGGGATGACAAGGCATTTCGAGAAGAATTTAAGAATAATTGCACCACATATATCTGCCGTGAGGATGAAAATCTAGAAAAATGACATCAATAGTCGGATTGTTGTTGCGCGAGACACACAAATTGTCATCTTGTTGTAGCAGTTAAGAGTCTCTTCTTCAGATAGATTGGGGCAAAGTGAAATTCAGTGCAAAAAATATTGCTTTTAAAGAAATTACACGCACAGAGATGTTTGCTTCTTTATTTTCGTTTTCTAATGTTGCGTGTGTCTAATAATTAAAAATTGAGCTCCCTTTCTCAGGCTTTACTAGCTGCACTCATTTGCTCAGATTAGAAATATTACAATTCAATTTTCTTAGTTGTTTTAAAAAATAAATTTGGTTTCATTTTGACTAAAACAGCAAATATATATTCTGGTTTTTTGGCTCTTAATTTTTTAAAGATGGTCTTATAAATGCATTTTATTGAGCACCGGTGGACACAAAATATTTATGCTTTTTGTACTTAATACTGCAGTTTAGAACATATATGTATATAACTAACTTGTAAAACTCTTAAAGAATCACTACATAATAAAAGTTTGATCAAATAATTTACTATTTCTAATCTTTATCATTTTCTTAGTAGTACCACCGTTCCCGAACTGTAGTTACGAATTGATTTATCTAACCACAAATGGCATAAGAGAAATCTTATTCGCATCAAATCAAATCTATTTATTCTCCTCCCATTCCCAAGAATTTCATATCGTTCGACAAATTTATTAACTTTCGGGAATTGATACCACCAAGAAAAAATTCCCATTCCCATCCCTCCAATTTATTCTTAACACATTTCATTTGGCCATACTGATTCCGTCACCAACACGCACACCAAGCCTTTGGGAAATGAGCAAGAAATAAAAGCAAAAAAAGATTGGAATATAGTCATATACATCAACATATTGACACATTTATTATTTTTACAAAATATCGTGAGTTAAGCATTTCAACATTTCTATTGAATGCCATCTTATTATTGTCTCTACACTTATTTTTCGTATTCCTTCTTCACCTCAGATACTGACGTATGATGGCACCTGTTAACTAGAATTTAGAGTGTGAGAGAAAGATTTCATAAAGATGCCATAGTCATATATATATATATCAACGTACTAGCACGCTCAAACATAACGTATGCTTACTTGCAACACCCTTTACTATGTGCCAATACCCAAATTGAGATCGATTTGCAGGGAGAAACAAATATCGCACTAGTAAAATAAATATAATTTAATGATTTCAATTTTTTTTTATTTCGTTTATGTTTATGTTTTTTTTATGTTTTATTTTTAGTGTTATGTATATCTTTACACTGTGCGTTTAGTATAATTATTATTATATTATTTATGTTTACATGTAAGAATAATAGTAAAATCAATAATAATAACTCAATATGGTTAAATTTTTAATTAAAAAAAAATGTCTATATTGGGTGTAAATCTAATATGGCGATATATATGGTACCCGTGTAATTATGATGCATTTCCAAAGTGGCCCAAAAGTTCCTTCGGGTTGGCCACCCCTGGTTTAAAATAATTTTATCTTTATATTGTATTTTTGAATAATTGTATCTTTTATATTTCATTTTTTGTGTTATATATTTCTTTATAATGTGCGTTTAGTATCATTATTAATATATTATCTATGTTTCATGTAAGAATAATAGTAAACACAATAACAACAACTTATTCTGTTTCAGTTTTTCACTCCAAAAAAATGTCTGTAGTGGGTCTAAATCTAATATGGAGATATATAATTTTATATGCGGCCCGGAATTAGGATGTATTTCCAAAGTGGCCCGCAAAATCATTTGTGTTAACCACTCCTGGCTTAGAATAATGTTTATAACTATTTGAAAAACGTTCTTATAGAACCACTACACAATAAAAGTTTGAACAAATAATTTACCATTTCTAATCTTTATCGTTTTTTTAGTACCACGATTCCCAAACTCTAGTTACGAATTGATTTATCTAATCACAAACGGCATAAGCGAAATCTTATTCGCATCAAAACAAATCTATTCTCATCCCATTCCCAAGAATTTCATATCGTTCGACAAATTTATTAAGTTTCTGGAATTGATACCACCAAGAAGAAATTCCTATCCCAATCCATCCCTCAATTTTATTCTTAACGCATTTCATTTGGCCATACTGATTCCTTCACCAACACACACACACCAAGCCTTTGGGAAAAAAGGCAAGAAAAGCAAAAGCAAAAGAGAAGAAGATGGAAATATAAAAACCGAAACTGGATGAGAAATAAAACGCGCTGCTGCTCTCTTCTCCTTCGTCTTTGTTCGGTCGTTTTTAATAGCAGAAGGGCCTCGAGGGAAATGGATTCATAAAATGGAAATACAGGACCCTTCATCATCTTTTCGTTCTGCAGTGTGGCAGCAGGAGAGGAATCGTCAACCAAAATGGGATGAGTCAAGATAATGGAACAGCACAGAAAAGTTATCAGATGTTTATTGAAAAATAAAAATCCTTGGAAGATTTTTTAAATGTAACATACGGAAATAATATTTTTTTTCTTTTTGTTTATTTTATTTCTGTGACTTGAAAAAGGAAATGTTTCATTCTGAATATTTGTCAAGCAATAGTTTTGGTTAAGCGCATGCATAAATAATGTCATGAGATTTGAAATAAGCAGTTGTTTACCTAAGTGTGACACTTTGTGGTGCGTTAGCGAAATACGGTTAATATTATTTGATCTTTAAAACATCCATTTTGCTTAGTAATCCTTTATTTTAAATGAAAAAAAAGTTGGTTTCTTTTCATCAAATTTCAGAAATCTTCTTCAGGTTCCTAAAATAAGCTTATAACTTTTTTTATCAGCAATATATTTTTTGTTCTAATGCAGCTGGCAAATACTTAGAAAGTTGTCTTAGATGCCTTCAAGCAAGCACTGCACTGACATTACTCACTTATCACTACCCAGGAGGTGTGTGTAGCTTGAAGATAAGCTACGGACGCGGAGTAACAATGCTCCCACAAAGCTCTACGATCCTGTTAGACCGAGACCTACTATTTAAAGTGGACTTCGGAATACGAATCAGCAATGTAAACAAATCAGCAATGAATCAGTAATAATCTGTGCAAAAAGAAACAAGGAACGTTTATTTGAGACGAAATGCAGGAAATATGAATTAATGTGGTTTGTTAACATAATTGGATTTGTACCGTGAATCAAAATATGATATATTAAGAAAATAAAACATTAGACTAAATGTATTTATTGAATTGATACATACGTACATACATATATATACATACATACCCATAAAAACATTAAAATAAATATTACAAATCTTCTAAATTAATACTATGTTCCACATTTTTGGTTAACATTCATAATAAAATGATTCTTGAAGAAGAAGCTTAACTGTATAAAAAAATAAACATTCATTTTTCATCAGTTATTAAAGTTAAAATTTACTCCAAAAAAGATACTTTTTCCATCAACATCTATAATAATTGAAATAAAGTTCTGATATGATGCCAGAACCAGAACAACATCTTTCTGATAATTAGCTTCCGCATTAACTTGCAAATAATATACCATTTCCTTCCGAAAATATTAGGAAGAATTTTCTTTTTTATTTGGTAACACAAAACATCAGAGGAAGTTGGCCAGGCTTTGTTGCTTTTTGGATGTTCAAAATCTTTGTTAAACAACTATTTAAATGAGTTCGAGAACTTACTTTTAGAAAAAGAAGTTGAGAAGTTAACTTTTTGATACGTTTAGTAAGAAGAAGAAGAGAAATAAGAAGGGAAGGAGAAGATGAACTTTAAAACTTTTGAATTTTCACTTGAAGTTTTAATTTACTTTTCGTCTTTCATATAAATTTATGTTAATGAAGTTCGAAACTAATTAAACAGCCTAAAGGTTATAGGAATAGTTTTTGAAGAAGTGAAATATGAAGAATTAATTTATTATTTTTATATTTAAGCAAAAATTAAATTCAGTGTAAGCAAATCTCTTTCTACAAAAATTAGTATTTACAACAAAGTAAAGAAATTAATAAATAATTGTGAAAATTATCTTTAGTTTGTGTTTATAATAAAAATAATTTAGTTTAAAATGTTTTTAATTTAGATTTAACAACTAGATCAAAGTTAAAATACATAATTTCCTTTTTAAATATGGAAATATTTTTTTCAGGAAATTTTACAACGTTAAACGCTTTTGTTGTTTCTTATCCCACTTGTTAGACAACAACAATTACAAAGTAATATTGTTAGTTAAACTTTTCAGCCTTTGTATCTGATGGCCACGTAACTATTGGTTCTTCATTTTACTTTATATAATTTCGTTACTTAAGATACCAGATGTCTGATGGCAAAAGTTTCCTAAACTTTAGAGTGTGAGAGACAGAATTCATAAAATGCCATAGTCATATATATAAACATACTTACATAATTACAGAGATATAATTACAAAAATATCGTGAGTTAAACTTTTCAGCATTTCCATCTGATGGCCACCTAACTATTGGCTCTTCATTTTATTTTTATATCATTTCCTTATTTTAGATACCAGATGTCAGATGGCAAAAGGTTTCCTGGAATTTAGAATAGAGGAGAGAGGTTCCATAAAATGCCATAGTCATATACATCAACATATTTACCCAATTACAACGATATTGTTACAAAATATAGTGAGTTAAAGTTTTCAACCTTTCCATACGATGGCCATCTAATATTGGCTCTTCAATTTACTTTTATATCCCTTCCTTACCTCAGATTTCAGATGTCGGATGGCAAAAGGTTTCCTAGAATTTAGAATGTGATAGAGAAGAATTCCACAAAATACCATAGTCATATATATCAACATATTTACACAAATATAATTACAAAGTATCGTGAGTTAAACTTTTCAGCCTTTAAAATCTGATGGCCATCTAACTATTGTCTTTTCATTTTACTTTTATATAATTTCCTTACTTCAGATACCGGATGTCTGATGGCACCTGCTTTCCTATAATTTAGAGTGTGAGAGAGAGATTCCATAAAATGCCATAGTCATGTATATCAACATATTTACACAATTTCAATGATGTGGTTACAAAACAACTTGACTTAAACTTTTCAACCTTTCTATCCGATGGCCATCTAACTATTGTCTCACTTTAATTTTACATTCCTCCCACTCTTCTGATACCGGATGTCTGATGGCACATGTTTCTTGGAATTACAGACATTGTAGGAGAGAATAGACAGACTTTGTACGAATACCGGTATTTTGAGCCATTTGTACAATTTTGTAATAGCGGTATTCACAAGTTTATATAACGCTTTTTCGGTATTTACTAGAAATTTAGAATTCTTATCTGTGAACTCTTATCTGAAAAACTAGAAATTCTTATCTGTGAAAACAAGGTTGTAGTTGTGAAGAAAGTGTGTAATATTTCGATATGTTTTAAATTGGTGCGTTTGTTATTCACGTTGTATTTGCATATCACACTTTAGAGTTCCAAAATATTTTTCAGATTTATTATATATATATTCATATGTAAATTAGAATTGGCGGTAACTAAAAATATTTCAACAAACCAAAATACATTACAGAAATCAGCTATACCCAAAACAATCCGACGAGAAATAGATTTGTTTGAAGATGAGGGATTTAGAGGTAAATACTTGGAAAAAGTTTATCGCGCATTGCTAACAGTTCCACCCACTAGCTTAGATGCCAAAAGAGAGTTTTCGACAGCTGGTAATTTTTGCATAAAATTACATTCCAGGCTTAATGATAGTACAATTGATGCATTATGTTTTTTTAAGATCCCATTTCAAAAATTTATAATAGTGCCACAGACTGAATAGTCATATTTACACTCTTTTGTGATTTAAATAAATAAGATGTTCCTTTAATTTTTTGCTATTCTTTATATACTGTTATAATTTATAAATTACATATTTTTTCGTGATATTTACATTCTCTAATAAAACTGGCAAATAAAACAAAAAAGAACACCTGTGTTTTCTTTCTTTTTGTAAAATTTCTACTACCGGTATTAAGATACAAAAAATACCGAATACCGACATTGAACTTTTGGTCCGATATCGCAATCCCTAATTGTACAGAATTGTGATAGAGAGATTCCATCAAATGACATAGCCATATACGAGTATATCAATTTACACAACAACTAAGATATAGTTACAAAACATTGTGAATTAAACTTTTCAACCTCTCCTTCCGATGACCATCTAAACTACTGACTCTTCATTTTACTTTTATATTCCTCCTATACGTTAGATACCGGATGTATGATGGTGACTGGTTTCCTAGAATTTCTGAGCTTCATACAGAAAGAGTCTGCTGACTATCATAATTTTTTCAAAACACGAATGATATAATTTAACAAACTGCTTTTTTTTTGTTTATCGCTCTATGGCCATTTTGTGCACTTTTTGGGATAATTAGACTAGGACCTACAGTTTAACGTGGGTTCCGAACCACCAACAACCATCCATGCCCCCGACAGGATTTACACCTGAAGCCTGTGGCACCAACGGCCAGAATGCCGCCGGATGTATGATGGCGCCTGGTTTCCTAGAATCTCTGAGCTTCATACAGAGAGAATTTACAGAATCTTGTCATCATTTTTTCAAAACACGAATGAGATAATTTAACAAACTGGTTTTGTTTTGTTTCTCGCTCTACGGTCATTTTGTCACACTTTAGACTTTGGAAAATTTACGAAATCCTTTTCTCATTTCATCAAATAATCTCAGATTTCCTGAAAATTAAACCCTTTTAAATCCATGTGTTGTGCCTAAACTTCATTGTCCTTCTAGGCGCTGCGGCTATTTTTAATGACAAAGTTTTCTCTAGAAAACATCCATGTCTTGTCACCACCAGGATTCAAACCTAAATCTTGTGGTACCAAAGGCTCGGGCCCTAGCCAACTAGCCACCAGGTCACAATTATTTTCATTTATATTAATATTTTTTCAATTCTACAAAAAAATTCAGTAACAAAGGTATCCTAATTATAACAAAGCAGGAAACACAGAACATAAGTATGTCTCCATAACCTTATGTCACCTTCAGGATTTGTACCTGAAGCCTGTATTACCAAAGGCCCAAAGAGCTAGCCAACTGGCCATCAGGTCACTACTATTTTAAATAAGATTAATATTTTTCTTATTCTATTAATTATTTCTTATTCTTCTATTAATATTGCTTAAAAAAATTCGCTGACAAATTTATCATATGAATATCAAAAAAGGAAACACAACTTTGACTCCATAAAATCATCGTTTTTGTTTAATTTTTTTTTAAGTTTCCTATGCTAAAATATATGAATAATTCAAAATAAAACAAAAATATTTTCATGTAAAAATGCCAAGTAAATCAAACTGCCCTTTTCTTACTACATTGAGTCTGCCCGGGAGAAAAATCAATAATAATCAATTCCTCCCTCCCTCGTCTTTTTTTCCTTCTTCATCTCACAATCATCTCCATCCTCCCCAGATCTCTAGAAATCTCCCGAATTTACCCGAATTATGTATTCCTGCTCTCTCTGCTCTTTTAATGCTCACCTCCCACGACTTCATGCGGCCTTCCCTCTGCATACATTACACGATATTCCTCTTCTGGGAGAAAACGGGAAGGGGGAAAAAGGGCTACGAAGTACATAAATGCAAATTTAAAAAAAATAAATAAAGATTCTTAAAGGGAGGAGGAGAAAATTTTGGAGTTCATGAAAGGTTGTTGCTTTTGCTGCAACACATTGTAACACGATAAGTGTTAATCAGACAGAGATTTGCTGAAGCGGCCTGTTAGCCAATTGACTAGCGGTCTGACCGTTGTCACCACAGACTTCAGGTTCGAATCCTGCCAGTGGCATGGATGTTTCTTGGTGGTTCGGAATCCATGTTAAAATGTAGGTCCCAGCCAAATTAATCTAAAGTATGCACAAAATGACCTTAGAGCGACAAACCAAACCAAACCAGTTTGTTAAACAATCTCACTTGAGTTTTAAAAAAATTATGACGAGAGTCAATAAACTCTCTTTGTCTAACTGTCAGAAATTCTAGAAACCAGGTGCCAACATACATCCGGTAGCACTGTGGCCGTTAGTATCCCATTCTGTTGTTTTTGCTTATCCCTTGATTTAGAATCCTAAACCAAACCAGTACATCATGCTGCATCAATAGCTCGTAAACGGTCCTCCCCTCATTCAACAGTTGCCTCACAGAGGCACCAATACAATCGATGAGATGAGAGGGAGACGCGATGGCCAAACAATGGCAAAGGGTAAATGTCTTCTCGTCTCCATTGAAGGTCAAACTCTTAGTGTGACCAATCCTTAGTCCAGCTAAAGCCGTTTGAGCATGTCTAGGACAGGAGCACTGCAAGGACATACCATGGTATTTAGCGGCGTGCCATGCATGAATTGGTGGCGACCTCCAAGCGGTATTCACTCTGGCTAAAGTCATGGAATGAACCTCTGAAGCTAACACATTGGAAGAAGAAACTTTGGGAAGTTCGCAACCTTCCCTAGCGAGCAGATCAGCAATTTCATTTCCGTAGATGCCCATATGGGAGGGAATGTATCCCATTCTTCAGGTGCGAATCCTAACGGTGGCATGGATGGTTGGTGGTGGTTTGGAATCCACGTTAAACTGAAGGTTACAATCTAATTAGCCCAAAGTGAGCATAAAATGACCGTAGAGCGACAAACTAAACTAAATCTGTGTTCCTGGTATGAACACTGTTGTCGAATCGATGTTTCTTGTAGAAGATTTTAAACATTAATTTTTTGCTCCTCTCCAAGGAGAATCAGAACATTGATCTGGTAGCACAAATTATTTTAAAAGTTGGAGTTGTTAGTCATGCAATAAGGGCCGATCATTGTAAATCCTGTGCTCCTAGTCTTGTGGCCAATTGGTTAGCGCTCTGGCCTTTGGTACCACAGGTTTCAGGTTCGATTCCTGGTGTGTGGCCTAGATGCTTATTAGTGCTTCATAATCCCCAGTTAAACTGTAGATCTGAGTCTAATTAGCCTAAAGTGTGCATAAAATGACCGTAGAGCAACAAATCAAACTATTAAAAAATAGTATTACCTTAATTTTTTTTTAAAATTAATATCATTATTTAAAACTGTTACTATCAGTAATATTTTTATGCTTAAAAAAAATTTTGGCACGAAGTCCTAACATATTTTAATTTAACTTTTCTTTTAATAATTGTTTATTTATTTATTTTTGGACATAGGTCGACCTTGAGTTCCAATAATGTATGCCCTGAAAATCCCATCGACAGGCGATGAAGGTAGAACATTGCTTTTCATGAGGAATTTTTTAAGGCAACTTCCCCACATTTGAGTGTCGTGAATAAAAATACCGGGAAAATTCCCACCATGCAGATCCAACTGTCGATGCTTTACACAAGTTGTCTCAATTACCGTAGAATCTACTCTTTATTGAAACACTTTAATGGATGGAGAGCTTTTGTATAAGATTTTTTTTATTAAAAAAATTTATGAGGCTATTAATTTTACATAGTATCATAAAGTATGGCTGTTGAGCATTGGCAGTAGGAATACTACTACTACACCACACCACATCACTGTGCCTAAAGTTAAGTTGCCCCTTTTCAGTTTGGGAGTGTTGTGGGTGAGAAGAAGTCTGATTGGGCTCTGTGACGCTCTACATTTATGAGACTTGGACCTACGACTTAAAGTGGATTCTGAACCCCAATAAACATCCATGACATTGGCGGGATTTGTACACGATACATGCGATACCGAAAGCCAAAGCGCTAGCCTCTCGGTCATTAGATCCCTGGGCGTAGGGTTGACAACAATACCCGTAAAAAGAAAAATCTCTCGTCTCGTAATATGCTAGTAGACACACAGCCTTGGACCACAATGGGGCTGTTGCGCCAATGCTAAGGATGGTGATGATGATCATAAAGTAGGTTACGGTCGCGTGTTAAGCAGTGTAATAGGAACGAACTATGGCCATCGTGACTACACCGAAAGAGTAATTAATAAAACTGTACGCAGGAAAGTCTTCCCTACGGATTCGAAGGATTGGTTTAAAAATATTCTAGATGTCATGTCTTTGGATGTTCTGTTAAAATTGCGGTGGCATAATAGGAGAGCAGTGTGATCAGCCCCTATAATATACGCTGTATAAAACTGAATCTGCTAAATATCTGCCTTTATCGAGTTAAATGACGTCAGGATAAAATGCCTGACTTTTGAAAACAAAAGCAATAAGATACGTATTTTATCATAATTTTATCATTAAAGATTACATGAGGTGATTAGAATGATTAAATGCTGATTATTGTGATTTGGATTATTTTATTTAGTTATTTCTTCAAGAAATTTTTAATTTTTAATAATTTTTTTTATTAAATACAATAAAAAATAAAAAATAAATTTATTATATAATATAATAAATTTATTAAATATTATGTATTCTGCATGTATAGAAGTATCGATGAATGTTCGTCGCTGTCAAGCTGACAGAATTAGAGTTGTTATTGCATGTTGTGACTAATTTTCAGTGTCCTGCAGACGGACATCCCATGGGCAATCTACTCATGGATAGAGGTAAAAGAGCAGCTTCTGTTGTGATGGAACACCCGTAGGTAGAAGTCTGACTTGGCTCCGTGACGCTCTTACAGTCATAGGAGACCGAGATCTAAGGCTTAAAGTAGATTCCAACAACTACAAATATCCATGGCACCGTTGTGACTCGAACCCGAAACCTGTGGTACTGAACACCAGACACTCGGCCATTCAGGCCCTGAATTAGATTTGTCATGGCTGTTTTCACTAGTGACACAGATGTTCAGAGGAATTTTGAAAGTAGGGAAAGTAGGTAGGGATCTGATGGCCGAGCGGCTAGCGCTCTGGCGCTAGGTACAACAGGTTTCAGGTCCAAGCCGTGCCAGTAATATTTTGAAGTGGTTCGGAATCCACTTTAAACCGTAGGTGCCGATCTAACATGATCGTAGAGCGTTGCGGGGGTATTGTTACACCGCGTCTATAGCTTATCTTTAAGCTACACGCACCCTCTGGGTAATGCTAAGTGGGTAACATATGTACAGTCCTCTCTTATGGCGTAAAAGATAAGTGTCTAAGTATTTGCCATCCGCATTACAAAGAAAAAAAGGTGTTCCTCTCCCATTTAGTGTAATAAGCAACACATGGAGCAATCTGAGTAAAGTTGAAACTGCTACACAACATCCCTGGGGTGCATCAGTAAGACATGATCTTTGATTAGGATTCCAACATATAATTATTTCTAATTTTAAAAAATTAATTACAACTTACTAATTATTAATTACAATTGTAGATTATTACGAATTGTTTTTTGCAATCGTGTCAGAAAACAACTCTTTTTTAGCCTTCAAATTTTTAGTTTTATCTTCATAACGTTCCTTTTATGTATTCTGTGTTCATTATATTATACAAATATATTTTTATAATATTATTTTATTGAAAAGGGCCTGAATGGCCGAGTGGCTAGCGCTCTGGCGCTCGGTACCACAAGTTTCGGGTTCGAGTCCCGGAGGTGCCATAGATGGTTGTAGGGGTTCGGAATTCACTTTAAACAGTAGGTCCCGGTCTAATAGGATCGTAGAGTGTTGCGGGGGGAGTTGCTACTCCGCGTCCGTGGCATATCTTCAAGTTACACGCGCTCCATGGGTAATGCAAAGTGAGTAACGTCTGTGCAGCGCTTGGCTTAAGGCATCCAAGACCAAGCTGTCTAAGTGTTGGCCATCTGCATTAGAAAGAAAAAATTTTACTGAAAAATATTTTTTTACTTTTACGAAAATTTCATCAAATTCTAATTTTTCAGTGAACGTAATAAATTCTATTCTCTCTTATTTTTACTTCTCCTTTATTGACTTTCAAGCCCTTTGTTCAAATATTAATTTCATGTATTTGATGGGTTTTTTTACTTTTATATTATTTTTACTTTGCCGGCCGAAATTTAATATATCTTGATATAATATAATTGATTTAATATATTAATATAATATATTGATTGACTTGATTTAATATATCTTTTTAATATTGTTTTCGTAATAGTTTTCAGCAAATATACCAAATTTCCCTTAGAATTAAGATTCTATTTTCCTTATTAAATTGTATTTTTTTCGTGTATGTGTTACCAGTCCTGATTTTATCAGATTATTTCTTTAACGTACGTTTCATTAGCTTTTTCCAGACCTAAATCGATCTAGTCTGATTTTTTTACTTACTTATTTTTTTTCCTCACGAGATGTTATTGTGCATATAGAAAAATGATAAAAACATAATTTTTTTTCACACGATTTTTTTCACTAGAATTTATTCAGCTTTAAGTCACTATAGTTATTTATTATTGAGATTATATTTTTTTTTTACAGATTGATAACTTTATCATATACATTTTAACTAATGAAAGGAAATATTTAAGAACCTCGGAATAATACTACAAACTAAGAACTAAGTTAAATTTATTTGATTTCCTTTACCAAATTTAAATAATTTCTAGATTTCCATAATGTTATTATACATTAATTCCAAATAAACTACTGCATGTGTTATATACTGTTATTATTTATATTGCTACACGCACAATTTTACTCTGGCGCTCGGTACCACAGGTTTCAAGTTCGAATCTCGGTGGTGCCATGGATGATTTTAGTGGTTCGGAATCCACTTTAGACTGTAGGTCTCAGCCTCACATGATTGTAGAGCGTTGGGAGTAGGCCTGACAACCTTACCCCGTAAAAGGAAGACATGTCATGTTTCGAAATCTGCCAGTAGGCAGAAGGCCTTTGTCCACCATGGGCTATTGCGCCAATGATGATGACACGCACCATTTTATTTACGTGTTCAAAGAGTTACATTTTTAGTTAAAGGTTTTTTTCTATCTAGTTGGTAGAAATTTTGGTTCTGTTCTTTGATTTCTATATGCTAAAGAATTTTTATATTTTATAATATATAATATTGTATAATATATTTCATGATATATAAATATAAATAATATAATAAATTTAATTGTACAATAAATAATTAAGCTTCCTCCAGACGTAAATCGATGCAATCTGATTGTTTTACTTATTTACTTACTTATTTTTTTTTTCTTACGAGAAGTTATTGTGCTTTAAGTTACTTACAGTGAAATGATAAAAACATAATTTTTATTTCTACGATTTTTTTCACAATTTATTAAACCTTAAGTCCCTATGGTTATTTAGTTATTGAGATTATATTTTTTTACAGATTGATAACTTTATCTTTAACATACTTGCTAACTAATAAAAGCAAATATTAAAGAACCTCAGAACAATACAAATAATTTACAATTACAATAATAGAAAAATTAATTTAACAAATGAAAATAATTCCGAGATTTCCTTAATGTCATTTCGACATTAATTCCAAGTAACTATTGTGTTTGTTATACATTGTTATTATTTATATTGCTACATGCACAATTTTAGGTTCGTGCTGAAAAGGTTACATTTTAGTTAATGATTTTTTTTTTTTTTGGTTCGTTTGTCATAAAACGGGGAGATTATAATTAAAGTCCCACTTTCAAAATGCTGTAAAAAAAGAACCACTCGTCACAATGAGTTCAAATTTGAACTGAAGATACTGGAAAAAAGGGGAAACGCGGCAACATCCAAAAAGTATTCCTCAGTGTATTAATAGGTGGCGCAGTAAGCGGCATAAAGAAAGTGAATTCGGTTGTCAGTGATTTTTTAATCTAAATGACAGCGTATTTGGCATGAGGTGCACATTAAACCAACTGTAGCGTTCAATATGTTTGTTGTTTTTGTTTTTTGACGGAAAAAAAGGACTTCCAAGGTATCAACAATTGTGACACTGTTAGTGGAAAGTTCGTCCATCATAGCAAGGTCATACCACATTGGATGCGAAAAATCGGTGGAATTTTTTTTTTGAACTTTTTTTTGATGGCATCCTGCTTCTTCAAGTATCTTCAGTTCAGATTTGAACTCCTTGTGATACGCGTTTCTTTTTTTACAGCATTTTTAAAGTAGAACTTTATTTATAATCCCTTAATACATAAATATAAACAATATTGCAAATTTAATTATGCTATTTTAAAAAAGAACTCAGGGAAAAACGATATATTCAGGGAAAAGTGTGATTATATTTCGATATAATCGCTACAGAATAAATTACTGTTTAATTTAATCTAACGGCAGAAAACCTTTCAATTCGAACTTTTTTTTTTAATAAGGTCGGAACAGAATTCGAATCCTACATATCTAAAAATACAACTTCAGTACTATAAGAAATCTAAAAAAATTGATACCGATAAAACATTAATCAATATGTTATTTATAAATGCCGAGAAAATACAGAAATAGAAAAATATAAACAATCAATACATGTTCTTTTCCAAGATCTTTGTTATAAGATCTAAAAGTAAAAATTCCTAACCTTTCAAATAAACACGTAATGATGTGATATATCATAGGAAAATCTTCAAAATAAAAAGTGAATAAATATTCTCCGTTCCGAATTATTAAATTTGGTTCCATCCGTTTGCATAACTTCAAAAACACAGGAGGCAAAACTCAAACGCACTTTGCGAAACATTATTTTGGATCTAGAATCATGCACATAACTTCTCCTTCTTCTTCAAAGTATAAACAAAAAAATGCAAACCTTAATAAAAAGTAAAAACAACCCCAGAAAACGCCGAAAAAACAAAAAATAAACTTTTATTTTCGTTTGCGGCTTAGAAGTTTGTGTGTTTGTCACCTGAATAATTCATACCACGAATCGCCTTACAAAATTTTGCAAATGTTGTTTTCGATCCTAATAACGTCATATGGCCCCGCAAACAAACGAATCCAAATTGAATATTCCTGAGCGAGTCATGGTGTGGTTTCCCTACGATTCGAACGAATAAAAAAATGTAATTCGAATCGGTATTTATACGAATGCTGCACATAATATTTTCTCCATTTAAAATATTACAAAAAATAAACAAAACCTTGGCAGCCATCAAGCTCGCAGTGGCGTCAAATGCTTTCAAATCGAATTTTAATCCTAAAACAGGACTGTTTTTTTTCCAAACTCGGAAATCCTGCGTTGCCATTGATCTGGAAAAATGTACTCCTATTTGCATTTGTTTATTTTAGTTTATTTTGTTTCTTCAAAAATTCTGAATTCTGAAATGTGCCTGTGTTTATTTCTACTCTTAGAGCTCTATAAACTTAAATTGGTTTAGACGCTAGTTCGCTTGAAATCTTCTTTTTAAAATGGAGTGAGATATTTTGCAGGTCAACTTGAACTTTGGAATAAAATTGTAAACATTGATTCAGGACAAGATATAAAGCATCTGCTTCAAAACTGGCGAATAGTGCTTCTTTTTTATTTATTTTTTTAAATAATTGTTTTTAAGAAACATAATTACTAATGATATTTTTCACAGATTATTATAAACATCTGTATAATGATCATGATAGGTTATATAATAATATAGAATGATATAATAATGAGTTATGATATAAGGAATATAAATAGCGTATGCGTCCAAGACATACTCTGCAAGAACTTCAGACAAGTTTTAGAGTATCCTCATTTTATTGGTTTATACAGTATTTTTTGTTGATGATGAAAGCATAATTTTTCTGGTACAACACACTAAGAAAAATCGTCTTCAAACGGTTGAAAATAATCTTTAAAACGTGTCTGGAATATGTTTTTTTTAAATTCGTTACCTATAACTATTCCACCACAGAATCTACATTGGATAAAAATGCCGACAAGTTTCTGTCTATTAAATAAAGTATGAAAAGATATATGAATTGCAGTAATTCGAATTTTATCGTTATATCTTTTCTAGTTAAAAAGATGTTTTTAATAAAATATATTGTATACCTGTGTGTATTTAGACATTAAATACATAAATGCCATTATTTTTATTTTAAATGTTTAAATTAAGGTTTTTTTTTTTTTTTTAAACTCTAAAAGAATTTTTAGTACATGTTCAGAACATTCACTTCGAGATTTTTTTGTAACTTAACTTAAATGCCTTTAGAGTCATAATAAATCTTTGCGGCCTGACGTCCAAGTGGCTAGCGCTCTTTCCTTTGGTACCACACGTTTGAGGTTCAAATCCAGGCGATGACATGTATGTTTGTTAGTGATTCGGAATCCACGTTAAGCTGTAGGTCCCGGTCTAATTAACCTAAAGTGTCTACAAAATGATCGTAGAACGACAAACCAAATATAATAAATCTTTGTAAAAAATTTCAATATACATGCCATTCAAGTAACTAATTCATAAGCTGCCCTAACTTTCCTCAAATATTTTTAGAAATGGATGGTCAATTATTCTTAAAAAATTTTGATTAAGGATATTTTTCGACTTTTTATTTTTGAGGGGAAGTATAAAATCCTTTCACTGTTACGTCCTCTAACTTAAGTTAGTAACCCTTTACCCCATTTCTATTAGCTGTGGCATTGACAAAATGCATATCAGATAACTCAGTGTTAGTGAAACGATGCATATTAACAGTGCATAGTCAACTGCTTTAATGAGAAACTTGCACATGCCATCTATGCGATTCCGGTCACATTTTCCTATAGATGTTTCCTACTTCCATTCATTTGCATGTGGAACTGCAAAAGAAATCCTGAATTAACCAATAAAATGAGGACTTATAATAAACCAATAAATGAGGACAATAAAATATTTACTCTAATTCTTGTCTGAAGTTCTTGTTGAGTATGTCTTGAAGAAAAGGTTTTTTGCATAGGTTTTTCATGTTCCTTATATAACAACCCATTATTATATCATTCTATAATATTATTTTCATACTTCTATAACCAATCATAATCATTATATTGGTGTTTAAAATAATCAGCAACAAATATCATAAGTAATTATGTAAATTAAAAAACATTTTTTTTAACAAAAATAGCAGTATTCGCCATTTTTGATGTTGATGCTTTATATCTTTTCCTGAATCAATGTTTAAAAATTTTATTCCAAAAGTTCAGGATGACCTGCAAAATATCTCACACCATTTTAAAAAGAAGATTTCCAGCGAATTGGCGTCTAAACCAATTTAAGTTTATAAAGCTCCAACCGCAGAAATAAACACGGACACATTTCAGAATTCGGAATTTTTGAAGGAATAAAATACAATAAAATAAACAAATGCAAATAGAAGTACATTTTTCCAGATCAATAGCAACGTAGGATTACCGAGTTCGGAAAAAAAGCAGTCCTGTTTTAGGATTAAAATTCCATTTGAAAGCATTTGACGCAACTGCGAACTTGATGGCTGCCAATGTTTTGTTTATTTTTTGCAATATTTAAAATGGAGAAAATATTATGTGGAGCATTCGTATAAATTCCAACTGAAATTATTTTTTTGACTCGTTCGAATCGTAGGGAAACCGCACCATGACTCGCTCCGGAATATTCAATTTGGATTCGTTTGTGTGCGGGCCCATATGACGTTATTAGGATCGAAAACAACATTTGCAAAATTTTGTAAGGCGATTCGTGGTATGAATTATTCAGGTGACAAACACACAAACTTCTAAGCCGCAAACGAAAATAAAAGTTTATTCTTTATTTTTATTTTTCTCGGCGTTTTCTGGGGTTGTTTTTACTTTTTATTAAGGTTTGCTTTTTTTTTTTTTTTTGCTTATACTTTTAAAGAAGGAGAAGTTGTGTGCCTGATTCTCGATCCAAAATAATGTTTCGCAAAGTGCGTTTGAGTTTTGCCTCCCATGTTTTTGAAGTTATGCAAACGGATGGAACCAAATTTAATAATTCGGAACGAAGAATATTTATTCACTTTTTATTCTGAAGATTTCCTATGATATATCATATCATTATGTGTTTATTTGAAAGGTAAGGACTATTTTACTTTTAGATCTTATGATAAAGATCTTGGAAAAGACATGTATAGATTGTAGTTGTTTATATTTTTTCTATTGATGTTTTTCTCTCGGCATTTATAAATAACAGATTGTTTAAAATTTCATAAATGGGGATTATTGAGCATAATGGCTGAGTGGCTAGCGCTCTGGCGCTAGTTCCCACGGAGACCCGGCAGTGCCATGAATGTTTGTAGTGGTTCGGAATCCACTAAAAATGAAAAATAAATAGAATATTATTTTAAAATTAAAGATAATTTTTTCTCTAATTTTTTCTTTTTTTTTCATAATTTCGAGAACTACTTTGATCATTATAAAATAAATATATTTTATAAATGTGTGATAAATCTCACGGTCCGGAAAATTATTCAAGCCCGAACGTGGATTGGCCACCCCTGGTCTAAGTGTTCAAAATAAATTGAATTTTTAGAATTCTCGTTGATCTCTAATTAATGAATCGTTGATCTCTAAAAATCTCTAATTAATGACAATAATAAATTCAGTTTTCATTGCATTAACACATTTTCACGACCATTTTTTCCCTATAGTACTGAAATTGAAGATTTACTGAATTTTTATCTAGATAGGGTTCGAATTCTGCCTCAACTTTATTCAAAAAGAAAAAAAAAAAATTAGTTCGAATTGAAAGGTTTTCTCTCATTAGATTATATTTAACAGTGTAACCATGTTACCCCCTATGCACTGCAAGAGCGCCCTTTGCGGAGTTCAGAGGAAGTCATCAAGACTCTCAAGAGAGCATCAAGACTCTGGCTGGAGAGGACGCACTGCGCAACTGGCGCTGAATTACAATTTCTCATCCCGAGAGCTAGAAGTGGAATCCTTCCACTCATCTTTTATTATATATCGTTAAATATGCTACATGTGTGTTAAACAATGTTTGTATTTATTGTGGAATTAATGTTGTATTTACGTGTTTGTAAAAACAAATCTGAGCGTTCTTGGATTTGTTCTTGGATTTGTAAGTTCTCGACTCGAGCACACCTAGATCCAGCCAAACCGACATCCACTACAACAGTAATTTTTCTTGAAATTTATCTTTTTTCCCTGAAATCAATCTAAATTCTTTTTTAAAATAGCATAATTAAATTTATTATATTGTTTATATTTATATATTATGAAATACATTATAAAATATAAAAATTCTTTAGCATATAGAAACCAAAGGTCAGAACCAAAACTTCAACCAACCAGACAAAAAAAAAACATTAACTAAAATGTAACCTTTTGTAACCTAACCTAAAATCTAAAACTAACCTAAAACTGTGCTTGAAGCAATAGAAATAATAACAATGTTTAACAAGTACAGTAGTTTCTTTGGAATTTGTGATTAAGAACATTAGGAAAATCTAAAAAATATTTTCATTTCGTAAATGAAATTAAACAAATTTTTCCTAGTCCGAAACATGTAAATTATTTGTATTCTTCTGATGTTTTTAAAAATTTTCTTTCATTAGTTAGCAAGTAAGTTAACGATAAAATTATCAATCTGTAAAAAAAATATAATCTAAATAACTATAGGGAGTTATCTATAGGGAGTTAAAGTTTAATAAACTCTAGTGAAAAAAATCAGAGAAAAAAAAATTTGCTTTTATCATTTCCCTATAAGGACAAAAAAAATAAGTAAGTAAATAAGTAAAAAAAGTCAGATTGCATCGATTTACGTCTGGAGAAAGCTTAATTATTTATTGTACAAGTAAATTTATTATAGTATTTATATTTATATATTATGAAATATATTATAAAATATAAAAATTCTTTAGCATATAGAAATCAAAGAACAGAACCAAAACTTCAACCAACTAGATAGAAAAAAACCATTAACTAAAATGTAACCTTTTGAACACGTACCTAAAATTGTGCATGGCATCATCATTGGCGCAACAGCCCCTTGGTGGGCAAGGCCATCTGCCTACTGGCAGATTTCGAAACATGACATGTCTTCCTTTTACGGGGTAGGGTTGTCAGGCCTACGCCCAACGCTCTAAAGTCATGTGAGACTGGGACCTAATGTTTAAAATGGATTCCGAGCCACTATAAACATCCATGGCACCGCCGGGACTTGAACCCGAAACCTGTGGTACCGAGTGCCAAAGTAAAATTGTGCGTGTAACAATATAAATGTTGTTGTTGCCGTGTCCTCGTGGAAGGAGGGGTGTAGCTTCTGTTCTGATGGAGCACCCGTAGGTAGAAGTCTGTCTTCTGCTCCGTGACGCTCTTACAGTCATAGGAGACCGGGACCTACGGCTTAAAGTGGATTCCGAACCACTACAAACATCCATGGCACCGCCGGGACTCGACCCCGAAACCTGTGGCACCGAACACCAGAGCACTAGACACTCGGCCATTTAGGCCGAGTGTAAAAAATATAAATAATAACAATATATAACAAATGCAGTAGTTTATTTGGAATTAATGTCTAACAAAATTTAAACACTCTAGAACTTATTTTAATTTGGTAAATGAAATTAAATAAATTTTTCTTTGTTCGAAACATGTAAATTATTTGTATTATTCTGAGGTTCTTAAATATATTCTTTCATTAGATAATAAGTATAAGATAAAGTTATCAATCTGTGAAAAAAAATATAATCTCAATAACTAAATAACTATATGGACTTTAAGCTTAATAAGAATCAAAATAAGAGCTAATAAGATCTTAAAGCTAGTGAAAAAAAAAATCATAGAAAGAAATTATGTTTTTTATCATTTCACTATAAAGACTTAACTTATCGTGAGAAATAATAATAAAATAAATAAATAAGTAAATAAAAAAATCAGATTGGATCGATTCACGTCTGGGAAAAACTAATGAAAAGTACGTTAAAGAAATAATCTGATAAAATCAGGACGAAAAACACACACACAAAGAAAAATACAATTTAATAAGGGAAATAGAATCTTAATTCTAAGGGAAATCTGGTGAATTTACTGAAAACTATTAGAAAAACAATATTAAAAAGAGGTTTCAAGAAATATTAAATTTCTGCAAAGTGAAAATAATAAAGTAAAAAAAACCCATCAAATACATGAAATTAATATTTGAGCAAAGGACTTAAAAGTCAATCAAGGAGAAGTTATCAATTGAACGTTATTATTTTTGAAGAATTGAAGTAAAAATAAGAGAGAATAGAATTGATTACATTCACTGAGAAATTAGTATTTGATGAAATTTTGGACAAAGTGAAAAATATTTTTGGTAAAATAATATTTTAAATATATATTTATATAATACATGCAGAATACATAAAAAGAACCTTATAAAGATAAAACTCATAGAGGAAACTAAAATTTGGAAGGGTAAAAAAGCTTTCTTTTATGTTTCGGTTCCAAAAAACAATTTGCAAGAATCTGGGTTATTTTCTTTCAATCAAAAATACATGTCGGAATTCTAACCCAAAATCATTTATTACTGATGCACCATAGGGACGATTTGCAGCAGTTTCAACTTTACTCAGATGGATCCAGGTGGGGCTTATTACACTACATTCACAAGAGCTAAATTGGAGATGAATACATTTTTGAAAAAGAACCCAAAGGGTGGTATCTGAAGGTTTTGAACCCTCTTTCTACTTTCCTTGAAGCCAAAGCATCTAAGGGTTTTGAGCCCTCTTTATTTCTCTCTTGGAACCGAAAGGTTGCGTTTGAGAATTTTAAACCTTCGTTCTATCCTCCTAGAAACCAGAAGGCGGCATCTGAAGGTATTGAGCCCTCTTTATTCTATCCTATAACCCAAAGGGTGACATTTGATAAATTTGAATTCTCCTTCTTCTCTCCTAGAACCCTAAAGCATGTCATTTCAGAGTTTTGAATCTTCCTTCTACTCTCCCAGAATCTAAAGAGTAGCATCTGAAGGTGTTGGACCCTCTTTCTTGAAGCGAAAGCTTGGCATTTGAAGGTTATCAATGCCATTTCTCTCCTAGAATCTATAGAGTGGCATTTGGGAGTTTTGAATCTCCTTTCTTCCCTCCTAGAAACCAAAGGGGGGCGTCTGAGGGTATTGAGCCCTCTTTCTTCTCTCCTGTAACCCAAAGGATGCATTTTAGATTTGAATTTCTTCTCTCCAAGAACCTAAAGGATGACATTTCAGAGTTTTTAATCTTCCTTCTCCTCTCCAAGAACTCAAAGGGTGATATCTGAAGATTTGGAACCTTCTTTCTTCTGTCCTTGAATCCAAAGGGTGGTATTTGGCGGTCATGAGTTTTTAACTCTCTTTCTACTCCCAAAGAATCCAACGAAAGAGCATAAAACTTACAGATTTATTGTGTCCATCTCCTGCTAAGACACGAAAGTTTTAGGACCAGATTCACCAGCCAGATTTCGAATCTGGATCCACTATTTAATGAAACCCAAGGTTTTATCCACCAAGCTTCTGCAAACGTTTTTTCTTCTCACCTATAACCACATTTGATAGATTTGAATTCTCCTTCTTCTCTCCTAGAACCTAAAGGATGGCATTTCAGAGTTTTGTATCTTCATTCTCCTTTCCCATAACTCACAGGATAGCATCTGTAGGTTTTGAACCCTTTTCTTTTTCTTTACTTGAAGCCAAAGGGTGACATTTGACGGTTATGAATGCTACTTCTCTCCTAGAAACCATAGGGTGGCATCTTAGAGTTTTGAAACCTCTTTCTTCTCCCAAAGAACCCAACAGAACAGCATAAACTTACAGATTTACTGTGCCCATCTCTTGCTAAGACACGAAAGTTTTCCGATCGACTTCACCAGCCAGATTTCGAATCTGGATCCTCTATTTCAGAAAACTCAAGATTCTAACCACCAAGCTTCTGCAGACATCTTTGTTCTCTCCTATAACCCAAAAGAGGACATTTGATAGATTTAAATTCTCCTTCTTCTCTCCTAGAACCTAAAGAATGGCATTTCAGAGTTTTGAATCATCTTTATCATCTTCCAGAACTCAAAAGGTGGCATCTGAAGGTTTTGAACCCTTTTTTCCTTTCCTTGGAGCCAAAGGGTGACAATTGGTGTTCACCCTTTGGCTTTAAGGAATGAATGCTAATTCTCTCCTAGAAACAATAAGGTAACATCTGAGAGTTTTGAATCCTTCTCTCTTAAATCCAAAGGGTGGCATCTGAGGGTATCGAGCCCTCTTTCTTCTCTCATGTAAACCAAAGGGGACATTTCAGAGTTTTGAATCTTCCTCCTCTTCCAGAACCCAAAGAGTGGCATATGAAAGTTTTGAACTCTCTTTCTTCTCTACAAAGGGTGACATTTGACGGTTTTCAATGCTATTCCTCTCCTAGAATCCATAGGGTGGCATCTGAGAGTTTTGAATCCTCTATTTTCTCTCTTAGAACCCAAAGAGTGGCATCTGAGAGTGTTTAACTTTCTTTCTTCTAACAAGAACCCAACGGAAGACTATTAAATCTTATAAATTTATTGTGCCCATCTCCTGCTAAGACACGAAAGTTTTAGGATCAGCTTCATCAGCCAGATTTCGAATCTGGATCCGCTATTTCAGAACACCCAAGGTTCTATCCTCCAATCCTCTGTAGACGTTTATTAGATGATTTTAAGCTTAATGCTTATGATCTCAATAATAAGATTAACAGTAAAACTTACAATTTGCTTCGGTTACCAGGTTTAGAGCTGAGGTCTATTAACTCAAAAGCCCTGGGTACTAACCATTAAGTCATTCTACAGTCATTTAATTTGAATATATTATTTTTCTGACAACGTTAAGTAAAATATAAAGCCTTTTTATTTTTACAATTAAAATGTTAATTTTGAACATTATATAGGTTGAGACTGATCAGTAAGTTTATTGAATTGTATACGATATTAAGGATGATTATTTCGTTTATAAAGTAAGTATTTGAAATAAATTTGAATTAGTTTCTATAAGTATGTTATGTTTTATTGAAGTTATTAATTTTTAAAAATAATAATAATAATTTAATACTGTTTTCTAGGTTGGATACAGGAAAACAATAAAGCATCAATTTTGCGAAAAGTGATTAAAAGAAGTGAAATTAAAAAAAATTCTTTTAACAAAAGTGTAATAATTTGTTACAAATATTTGTACAAAGTAATCATATATTACTATATTACAGCAAACATTTTAAGACTGGACATTTTATTCTCAATTGAGTTAATTTCGACGAAAAGTTGTATTTGACAATTAATCAACAAAGCTTTAAAAACTTAAAATATTAGTTTTAAAATGTTGATTAAATGTATAAAAATTATGCTACTAAATTTATTGATAATGTTGCTGGTTACCGTTGTTAATGCCTTAGAAAACACGTATTCATTGTACTCTTCGAACGTTCTTGGTGATGATACGTGTACCAAAAGCATACTGATTGGTATAGAGAAGAATGGCACAGAAAAGTGCCCCAAATTTCGATGGAACGGATTTGTTGACTGGACTTGTCGAAAAGCAAGTTTCATTTTATTTTCACCTTTTAACATGCAAATAATTCCATCGGACAGGGATTTTCTACACGCTGTAGTTATCTCCCGGGATGAGGTTATTTCTACAAGGAAGTACAGTTTGAGAGATTTGGAAAAATGTCGATCTGATGAGTTGACGAAGGTAAGAGCAGAGCCTTTTGATTTTATGTGCCAAAACATACAAGATGATCACGTGGGATTTGGAAATAGAATTGCTAGAGTGTATCTAGACGATAGAGAAATTGGAAAAGATTTGAAATCACTAATCAGTTTGATCAACGGTCGAATGGAGGTATTGTTTATGAAATCAATTATTCAAGAATGGTGTATATGTCACGGCTTTTCCGGCAGCTGCACTACGAAGACTTGTTGGATGAAGGTACAAGACATTCATAAAATTAGACATCAGTTGAACCAAATGCAGGACTTGCAGACATATCCTCCCATAGATTTAACATTGACACTTGAGTACACAGATTGTGGTGACTTATTAAAAACATCGATTTGGCTTCATATTATGGCTTTAGCTGGGTATTTTAGCTGGTTAAATATTTTACAATTGATATGAATTTTAAGCATTTATTCTGGAAAAAAACAGAAATATCCCCAAAAAGACAATATTTTTTTTTTTTGGTTCCAACATATTTTTGAACTTTTTGCTTGATATGTTAATATTTTATTGTTAATTTGATTTTTTTACAAATTTTCATCCATTTCAATTTCATTTTTTTCATTTCAACGTTTATGAATTAAGTTACGAATTATAAAACTATATATTGCTGTAAGATATATTGACTAGTTAAATAAAGCTTATTTTTGACGTTTCCTCTAAATAATAAATTTCCTTTGAAATAAAACTTTACATTAAACAACATTATTACATTAAAACAACATTGAATAGAAAGATAATTTAAGCAATTTGATTTTAATATGAATGTAGAAGTAGTTCCGATTGTATAGGTCCTAATATTATGATCTATATTAACCTATCTATATTACTACGATCTATATTATAAAGGGATATTAACCCCTGGCCCGCCTTGAATATTTTTCTGGCCCGTGAGATTTATCCCACTTTCACAAAACATATTTATTTTATAATGGCCAAAGTAGTAAAAACCAATGCAGTCAAAAAATACGTTATGTGTGCATCCATATACACTTGCCAGAAAAAGTCTGCGTACAAGCACATAGCAAATATTCAAGAACGAAAAAAATTATATTTTGAAAATGATAATAATTTCATATTGTATTTATTTTATTCCTTACACAATTCATTAACTTTTCATAATAATTTATGAAATATAACACACGTTGTGTTTAAGAAATAACAATTGAAATAAAAAATAACACAAATTGCTACCAGTAAAAGTTTGCGTACAAAAATAAATATAATGAAATGTACAAATCAAACTTCAATTAACTTTAACCACTTGCTCAGTTTTATTAGATAGTAGTTAAAATATTATGTTTCAAGATTTGTGGCAAGTAAATCACAATGGATTTAAAAGGAAAGGAGATTACTCCTGAAGAAAGAAATATCATCATAAAACTTGGGAATGAAGGCAAAACTCTTCGGGAAATTGGCAAGATTGTTCGAAGAACTCATTCCTCTATCCAAAGAGTGATGAATAATTACACTTCATCGAAATCTATAATCTCAAAGGCACGTTCTGGACGTCCATCTAAGCTGACTGCCCGTGAAAAGAGATATGTCTTCAAGTCCGTACGTTTAAATCCACGTATAAGTGCCTTTCAGATTGCAAATGACGTTAGAGAGAGATTTAAAAAAACACTCCATGAAGACACCACAAGAAAATTTTTCAAAAAGGCTGGGTATCATGGCCGTGTTGCTCGCAGGAAGCCACACATATCAGCTGTGAATAGGCAAAAGCGTTTACATTTTGCAAATGAGTATGTAAATAAGTCTCCACAATTTTGGGAAAAAGTACTATTCTCTGAGGAGAGCAAGTTTTGCATATTTGGCATAAAAGGGCGTAAGCTGGTGTGGAGAAAACAAGGTACGGCTTTTGAGAAGCAGAATCTTGTGCCTACAGTTAAGCATGGTGGAGGTGGTACAATGCTCTGGGGGTGCATGGCTGCCAACGGCGTAGGTCGTCTAACCTTTATAGAGTCGACATTAACCCATATGGGATATATCAACATTTTAAAAGAAAATTTGAAACAGAGCGCACAGGACTTGAACCTAGGAGATGACTTTTGGTTTCAACAGGGCAATGATCCGAAGCACACTGCCCATAATGTTAAGCTCTGGCTTCTGTTCAATATCAAAAATCAATTGCATTCTCCTCCACAATCGCCGGACTTAAACCCGATTGAGCATTTATGGGACTTGTTGGAGCGAAAACTTCGACAGCACAAGATTACCTCAAAAGAAATGTTAAAGAGAGTGATAATCACAGAATGGAATAACATTTCTTCTGAGGAGACCTCCAAACTCGTCCATTCTATGTCCAAACGATTAACAGAGGTTTTCAGACGCAAGGGTTATCCAACCACCTATTCAAGTTTAGTTGAAAGCCAATATGAAGTATTTTTTAATGCTTTTTTTCATCTGTACGCAGACTTTTATGGCAGCAATTTCTAATATTCCTTATTTTAATTGTTATTTTTTAAACACAAATTGTGTAGTATTTCTTTAATTGTTATTAAATGCTAATGAATTGTGTAAAGAATAAATTAAATACAATATAAAATTAATATCATTATTAAAACATGATTTTTTTTTCAATTTTGAATATGTGCTATGTGCTTGTACGCAGACTTTTTCCGGCAAGTGTATCCAAAAATTAAAGTTTATGTGAAAAAATTAACTTTAATTTTAAAATAATATTATGAATATATTTACAGCTATGAGTTAGCAGAATAATTAAATTATAAACACCAATTACGAAGCAAAACCAATAACGATCATCACCAATTACGATAAAAACCGATTACAATTATGATTGCAACACCGATTACGACGTGCAAATACTCAAATTGAGATCGATTTGCAAAAGCTAGGTGAAAGAGTGGAGAAACAAATAACGCATGAGTGAAATAAATATTTTTTAATGATTTCATTTATGTTTCATTATTAGTGTTATATATTTATTTGCAATGTGCATTTAGTATCATTATTGTTATATTGTCCATTTTTACAAGAATAATAGTAAACACAATAATATTAACTCATGTTTCAATTTTTCACTCCCAAAAAATACCTACATATAGTGGGTGCAAATCTAATATGGGGATATATAATTTTATATGCAAACCGCGGTGTTAGGATGTATTTCCAAAGTGGCCAGCAAGATCATTTGAGTTGGTTCTAATAAATGTAAGAGAAATTCGGAATTTTAATCTTAATAAATTTTAAGTGATGTTGAAATTTCTTTTTGGTTAAATTTACTTCAGGATTAGAATTTGTGTATTCTTTATTTGGATAATGCCTACTACTACTACACCACACCACATCACTGTGCCTAGAGCCGAGTTGATCCTTTACAGTTTGATAATGATGTGGGTGAGAAGTCTGATTGGAATCTGTGACTCTCTGGGATCATCTTAAAGTGGATTCTGAACCGCAAGAAACATCCATGGCACCACCGGGATTCGAACCCGATACCTGTGGTATCGAGAGTCAGAGCGCTAGCCACTCAGCCCTCAGGCCCCTTGCATAATGTCTGCTTGCATTATTCCCTTAAAAAGGATTTCAATATAATTCTTTTTCAGACGCATGCCCTCTACTAGCTTTGATTTTCAATCGCAACGCCATTTTCAGTGGATTGCATTACCTATAAATAAAAGAGTTATGAATTGTTTAAATTCTGGAAAAGGTGTCTAAAAATTATTGAATGCCTTTTATATAAATTTTAGAGTACTTTATTATTGTAATTAAAATAATTTTTTGTAGTTATTTTTAATAAAAAATTATGCAACGTGACCCCTTTCTTATATTTAAAGATCTCCTATGTCTAGCCTAATTTTATAAACTTTGTCTAACTTCTTTGGTAGATGAGGTATGTGAAATACATAGGAATTCAGTTATTTCTAGGAATAGGCGGAAAATTGCCATACTGATTTATAAATTTAGGGTAGTTAAGTACACAAGTGTTTATTAATTTAATGTGATGATACATTTTACAGAAATCTAAGTGTTATGTAAAATATACAGGGTGATCTTAAAATAATTTTCCTTCTCTAAAATCCTTTGCAGCTGAAATTAATTAACGAAATGTAACCCAAATAATTAATTTTTTTTGTGCTCAGTATTTTAATCAAACTTAACATTTTCTCCCATATATCGGTGTACATTTATGGTTCTTACGTTAAATCGCGGTTTGACTGCAAATCCTAATGTAAATGTACGCATGTATTATTTTTTTCCTCACGGGAAAAGTTTTGACATTTCACTCACATGAGAGAGGAATGTGTATTATTTGAAAAATATATAATAACCCATCACTCAAATTTGACAGCAGACAAGCACTTTTGTGAGTTGTTATATTATATGCAATTAGTGTGTTGTACTAATGAGAGCAACCTGTCATTCAAATAGGATAGCAAATATTCGATGTCATGTATAATGAGACTCGGAAAACTAGCGTATGTCTGGATGACTTATCTGCCAAACATTGGTTAAATTACGTGTGGATTAATATCCTGTCTTTTGCAAGTAAATCATTTGCTTTAAATATATTTTTTCTTTTTACTTATATTTATAAAGATTGTCAATAATCAAGAATGCCATGATATATATAAATAAGACCAAAAAATTCGGACAATTTAATATTATCGCTTAACCGAAAATTAGAAATATGCCCTTGCTTCTTTTTTTGATGTATCTGTCTATCAAGTGAGATGGAGAAATTTGTAATATGCGTTTTAAATTAGATACAGAGCTAGTGACCTTAAAATAGCGACTAGTGCGAAATTTAGTTAAAAAAATAAAATTATTATTTCGGATTAGAAAATTATGCGTATATTGATTATATAAATATATTGAATTTCAATTTTTATGATTTTATATTATTTTTTCTCATTAATACTTTAAAAAATATATCAATGCTTTTTTTTTTATTTCTAAGCATTGCCTTCTAGGATCTCTCAAATTTTGCTGGCACTTTAAAAACGGTCATTATAAGGTTATGATTGATCAAAGCGAACTGGATTGTAAATCAATGAGTTTTCCCTTTAATGAACTCAAATTTTGTTGATACTTTACAATACGACCATTCGAAGGCCATCTTTGGCGATACCACCTAGACTGCAAGTCAATGAATTCCCTTCAATTAACTCAAATTTTGTTACTTGACAATACGACTATTTAAAGTTCATAATTGGTGGATGCCACCTGGATTGCAAATCAATGAAGTCAAATTTTGTTAATACTTTATAATACGACCATAAAAAGAACATCATTAGTCGGTTGAAAACTTAGATTAAAAATCTAATTTCCTCTCCTCTCGTTATCGAATCAGATGAATTAACTCTGAAGCCTACAAATTTGCCATTATCTTTTACAAAAATTTTGATGATTCGGACTTTGAATTGATTCGTTCTAGATTAGACGCACAGGATATTATTCTCTAAACCCTTAAGATCTAATTAAATGTCAATCTTTCAAATCTGGGCATTAATACTTCAGATTCCTAAATATAGAAAAGCAAGTAATTAAATATAACTAGAATATGTTTCAACAATAAAACATTATTGTTTATAGTAAATCGGATCTATAATTTCTGACCTCATTACTTAATAGTGATGTTAGTGGCAATTCTGGAATATTTATTAATCCGTGAAAGTTAAGAGAAAGTTACATAAGAAGTTGGCAACGGTTGGATAGTGGTACTTGTACTCGTTGAAGATTAAAGAAAATTTACTAACGTGAACATAAATCTAAAAGTCAAGAAAATTTTACTTTGTGGACAATCAGTTACATGTGCTTTGAATAATTTTTTAGCTACTTTCCCACGTCTGGTATGGTGTGTAATCAACCATCTTTAGAGCATTTATATGATCAAGCTTGCAAGTCTACCACTCTGAGAAGGAATAATAAGTTCCAAAGATATCTGTTTCTTTCTTGGTGGTATTACATGATCTATTTTTATTGGAGAGTGTTTATTTATACCTAAGGACAGTAAGGAGCTGACTCTTTTTTTTTCACTGAAAAAAATTTACTTTGTGAAAAATCGGTGACTAGTGTTTTGAATAACATACGAAAAATAGAAATATATAATATATCTTGAATTTGAAAGATAATTAGTCACAAGATTTTTACCAGTTTTAATACCTATTTATGTATTTTTTTTATAAACTGGTCTGCGGTTTTTGAATAATAGTATTAGAAATTCCAAGAACGAAAGTTTCAGCAATAGTTATTGTATGTACAGATATTTAGTATCAAATATTAATTAAATTTGGGTTTAACCCAAAGCGAGAATAAAATTGTTTTAAAATGTGGAATTAAATGTTTAAAAAAATGCTAAAAATATTGTTATTATCATTGTTAATCATTATCTGTGCATCTGTTAAATCTTCATATGAGAGATTTTTTTCGAGCCTTAGCTATAACGATGAATATGAAGAAAGCATACGGAAAGCCGTGGACCTTGCATTGAAAGAATGCAAATTCCAATTTCAGTGGAATCGTTGGGATTGCCCAAGATCAAACTTCCTCACTTCTTTACGAAAAAATCAGCAAATATCAACTAGAGAATTGGCGTTTGTGCGTGCCATGGTCAGCTCTTCCATAATGATTACTATATCAAGACATTGCAGCTTGGGCAATTTTAAACACTGTACATGTGATCATTATAAGCAAGACCAAATAGATCCACTGAAAATTTGGCATTGGAAAGGTTGCGACGATAATGTGAAATTCGCCTATAAAATCGCCAAATTGTATTTAGATGACCGAGAGATTGGTAGAGACTTGAAAGCTTTCGTCAATTTGCATAATTTTCAATTTGGGAGATTAATTGTCCAGAAAACCATGCAAGATTCATGTAGATGCAATGGCTACTCTGGTAGTTGTAGTTTGAAGATTTGTCGTCTATCGGTACCAGACATTCGCAGAGTTGGCCACCTATTTAAAGAAGCTTACAAAAAGGCAAAACTCTTGGAGGCTAACATCCACAGCTACACTATACAATCGGGAAATTCGAAGAGTAAAAGTCCTTTTCATCCACAAATTCATGAGCAACTGGGTATTTCGAAGAACAGAATGTATTTTATGGACAAGTCTCCAAATTATTGTAAGGCCGATAAATCTTTAGGAACCTATGGTACTTTGGGTAGGGTATGTTCTGGCAAAACAGGAGACGACGTAAGCAAAGTTGAAAGACGTAGCTGTATGGAGTTATGTTGTTCTTGTGGTTACCATGTACAACAAAGCAGTTTTCCGGCATCAGAATACTGTAAATGCAGATTTAGTGATTATTATTTTTCTGTTAGCTGTAAAAACTGCTCATGGCAGGTTGTAACAAAGAAATGTGTCCTCCCTTTAAAGAATAGTTTCAGAAAGTGGTATCCAAAGGATGAGTGTGGAATTTAATGCATCTCTACAATACAAAGAAAATAACTTTTTACAAGTTTGTACGAAAATAAAAATATTTTAAATAATTTTTTGGAAGATTTGAAACACAGACATAATGCGGAATTACATGACGGCAATTAACCTTGACGTAAGAATTGCTTAGTATGTGGACGAATCCTACATGTTAATTCTGGTTTATATTTATTGCAAAAATGTAAGCTTTTCTAGATCTTAAATTCTTGCTTGTTAAAGTTTTATTTTATGATTTCAACAATAATTCCTATTTTTAAATAGACTTTTCATTTTTATTCTAAATTATGCTTATTACCATTACAAATAAATACTTAGATTAAATTGCTTATTTATAACAATTTAATATATTGTTATAAATAAGCAATTTAATTTAAATATTTATTTGTTGTTGTACAATATTGTTGTACTTTTATAAAATGATCAATGTCGCTGACAGCTAATATGTGGACATACATTGTCCAACTATTTATTGCTCAACCAAGAAGTACTTTGTAAATCAAATTATATCGACTATTGTGCACATTTTTTTAATTCGCTTAATAAATTGAAAAGTTGAAAAAATTGTCTAAATTTCTTTGATTGAAACAAAGTATGAATAAAAATGCGAAAAATAAAAATCAAATTGGAAAACTTCATCTTGAGGTTTTTCTTCTTTCTAAAATGCATAAATCTTGCAATATGACGCTGATTTTAATCTGCTAAAACAGCGGAGTTTAATTTTGAATATTTTTAAGTACTTAGATTAAAAGTTTTCGGAATCGTATTTCAGAAAAAAGAATATTCGAATTATTTGTTACTTTAAATGATGCGTAAGTAAATTCGAATAATTATCTTGTAGGACACTAATATAAAGGTATACTGTAAACGTATTTTAAGTATAATTAAAAAATTTTAAATATTTAAAAAATAAACTATTTAATTCATATATATCACAATTCTTTTAAATATTTGTAGATTAGGATAAATTTAAGTAGTATTTAAAAAATATATTTGTTTACGATAAACATGATTATCATAAACAATTTTTGATGTCTGAAAATGTTAAAGATTCGTATTCGCAAGACGAATGTTCAAGAATAACTCCTTGTATACCTGGGACATAAAAGCACATAGCAATCTCAAAACCATATCACTTCGTACATGCCCTTCAGAACAGCTAAAAAGAACACAAAAGGACTGGAACAGATTACAAATTAGAACACTTTAATATATGAAAACACAAACCGAAACTTTATTTTAAACAAGATTGTAACAGATTTATACAAGGTCTGATCACCTCGGGTGAGTAGAAGAGTAATTGTATGCAATGTTCATACTAGGAACACAGAATTCACAATGATTGCATCGCAAACCACTTCAGCTTTTAAAACAATTTACTTTACCAGATCAATGTTCTGATCCTATTTGGAGAGAAGCAAAAATCCATGCTTAAAATCTTCTACAAGCAACATCGTTCGATAGTTTTATCTTTCGAACTAAATACCATCCGCGTCCCAAAATACAGACGCCATAACCTTGCCTGCTAAATTTTGAGTTTTTGGTCGCTTTGGACCACTTTTACCAGCTGCTGCCCACTAAGAGGACGATCATTTTGATTCAGGTGTGTAGCAGTGGATTCATGTTACATCCATTATCACATATTGATACAAGAAATCCTTTTTATCTCACTTGAACAATTGCAAACAGCGCTCTGAATCGTCGACCGTTGTTGTTTTCGGTCCTGTGTGAGCAAACGCGGCACCCACTTCGAAAGCATCTAACACATGCTCAAATTTTCTTGTAAAATTGTAAACACACTACCTTCTGATATCTTTAAGGTGTCCATTTCCAATGTTTTCATTCTTTTATGCAGCTCATGGCCACTGACGGGGCCATGAACTGCAATAATCTTCAACATCATCATTTGAGGTGTCAGCTATCTCCCGCAACTTCATTTTAAGATCTTTCTAAACTATTTTGTCGTCTTTTTTATGTTTTCCGGAGCAACTACCGATTTTAGGCTACCAGTGCAGTCAGGATCATGCGTGTTTGTACGACCGAGTTTAAATTCAACATACCAACAATAACAGTTGACTTCCCTGGTACATAGTCACCAGAACGCTTATTAAGCAATTGTTTGACTTCAACAGCATATTCCCCATAAAAAAACAATCTTCAACCAACACCAGAAATTCTTTTTTATCCATTGTTTTGAAAATTACAAAACTGGAGTCACTAAACCCATTGTCACCTAAAAACTAATTATCAGAATGTCATGAAATTTTGACACGTATCGTTTAAAGGATGCTACTATCCTCAAATTATAGGGTTCTGCCAACAGTTTTGTCACATATGCGTCAGACTGTACATACGTGCCACATACGTTCACCATGTTTGAAGGAAGCTACTATCCAGAAACTATATATAATTCTGTCAAACAGTGTTACCATATATGTGTCAGACCGTAGACTTATTGAGTGATGTGCTGCATACGTTCACCATGCTTGAAGGATGATACTATCCAGAAATTATATGGTTCTGTCAACAGTTTTGCCATATATGCGTCAGACCGTAGACTTATTGAGTGATGATTATTATTGCCATGTTTTTATACAACAAAAAAAATAAGAGGAATGAAAGGATGAAATTCAATATTTAAAGAAGCAAATCTGCAAAAGAAGTATTTAGCTAAAAGTAAGTTAAATATTTATTAGTATTCAAATAACAAGATGTGGAAATACGCTTTAAATATAACCAGTCAAATCCACGCACCAAATTACCACCTATTTAAGTAAATTATAAATTAGCACTCATTTTGCCGGCAATGCAAGCAAAAGAAAAGTAAATGAAGCAATCTGAAAAAATGAATATTCATTTTGTAGAAAATAATGAAAATCGATTAAACATTTACAATCTATTTAAAATATAAATAAATATTTACTGGAATAGAAATTTATATCGCGCGTTCTGAAATATATCTTGTACGTTTGGGAATTTTTTAATTTTTATCATTCGCTATTTTCCACTGAAAAATGCTTATATTCGTCAAAATTAATTATTGCATTGCTGCATTTGAATTGTTTGAATTTATAATTCGCTATTTTTCATAAAGATTTTTTTATATCCGTATAAATTAATTGGAAAATTATTGTATTTGGATTCATATGAATTTAGAATGCATTATTTTTAACTGAGAATTTTTATATCTGTAGATATTAATTGGAAAACTATCGTATTTCGATTCATAGAAATTTAAGAGATTAATTTATCATGAATTATAGAAAGTTTTGTACTATTTTTATTACAATGTGATTATGTATTATCATTGATCTCTCATTAACAATCTGTTGAAACTTTCATTTTAAAACAATTATTAGTTTACATAATTAAAATGTTTAAATTTTTTATAGATATAAATATGTAGTTATTTCATATATCCAATTGTTTCATATAATCAATTTTTCAAGTTCAGAAGATAATTTTAATATTTCAAAATGTAGTATAGCTTTTATTTCAAACAGAATAACTTAAGAAATTTTTAATTTAACTGTTTATTTCACATCCCTTATTGCTCATTCCTTTAAACAATGGCTCCCACATTTTAATATACCACCTTCTCTCTGTCTCTCGAATATCTGTTGCGAGTAATCCCCAGTGTCCGGGTTGCCTGATGGCCAATTGGATAGCGCTCTGGTCTTTGGTACCACAGGCTTGGCTTCAGGTTTGAATTCCTGGCAGTGACATGGTATGGCAATAATACTATGTATCTGTAAAATCCCCGTTGGGCAATACTCTGCATCTGTTAAATCCATGTTGTGCTAATCTTCGTTAAATCCATGTTCTAATCTCCGTTAAATCCATGTTGTGGTAATCTCCGTTAAATCCATGTTGTGGTAATCTCCGTTAAATCCATGTTGTGGTAATCTCCGTTAAATCCATGTTGTGGTAATCTCCGGTTAATCCATGTTGTGGTAATCTCCGTTAAATCCATGTTGTGGTAATCTCCGTTTAATTCATGTTGTGGTAATCTCCGTTAAATACATGTTGTGCTAATCTCCGTTAAATACATGTTGTGCTAATCTCCGTTAAATACATGTTGTGCTAATCTCCGTTAAATACATGTTGTGCTAATCTTCGTCAAATCCATGTTGTGCTAATCTTCGTTAAATCCATGTTGTGCTAATCTTCGTTAAATCCATGTTGTGCTGATCTTCGTTAAATCCATGTTGTGCTAATCTTCGTCAAATCCATGGTGTGCAATTCTCTGTATCTAGTATTGCGACCTGGTGGACAAGAGTGGCTAGCGCTATGGCCTATAGCAGGAGTCCAAACTACGGCCCGCCGGCCAAATCCGGCCCGCCAGTATCACCAATCCGGCCCGCGACAGCGAATAGCTTATTGTTGCTATAATAAGTTGGATAAAAAAACACAGAATGATAATAACTCGGTTTTATTGACTTGCTAGGCAAAGCTTAATGACAAGCATAATACGCAGAAAATTTAACTTAAGCATAACAACTTACAAATAATTGAAATGAATCCCACTAACATTATAGACTAGTGAACATCCCGCGGTTACCCTCGGTAGTTCTGTTGTGGTAAAGAGTATGACACATGTATGTATATCGATGTTTGGAATGTATATATCCTGAATCAAACATACGATTTTTATCCTGAAAATCCCTTAGGAACGGAAAAGCTAAATTAACTAGTCTAAATACGACTAGTCTAGAAAATATAGATAATGGCAGAAAAATTAAAACGGTTTTGGCCCTTGGTACTTACTGGAGTAAACAGTATGGCCCTAAGGCTGGAAAGTTTGGAGACCCCCTACCCCATAATATCACAAACTACAGGTTCGAATCTGCTATTGGCATGGATGTTTGTTAGGATTTCGGAATCCAAGTTAAACTGTAAATCTAATTAGCCCAAAGTTGACCAAACTTCAGTGTTCGGATGTGGGGACGGACACCTCATGCGTGGAGGTAAAGTGGGCAACTTCTCTTGTTGATGGAACACCCGTAGGTAGTAGTATAACTTGGCTCTGAGTCGCTGAAGAAGGAAGGCAGTGCCGTCCGGGGAGGTCTTTTAGAGAAAATACCCCGAATCTGTGTATTTTATGGAGAAAACCTCCCACCAGGTAGTCTGACTGACGAGGCAAGATTCTGAGCGTTGTCGAGGCTCCTTCGTTTTTGAAACAGTGTCTTCTCAGCCCTAATGTTCACCACCTGTCCATGTTATTACTGACCCACGAATCAGTCTCCCGGAGATCTCCACATACTTCAGGCTTGAATCCTGGAGGTAGCTTGGATGTTTGTGAGTGGTTCGGAATCCGCGTTAAACTGTAGGTCCCGGTCTGTTTAGCCCTCGTGTGCACAAGATGATCGTAGAGCAACAAACCAAACCTCCAAAACCTCAGGGTAAGTTTACTATTGTAGGGTGCTTATTTTTGGTTTCCAAGTGAAAAAATAAAAATTTTGTTATCATAATATCTCCAAAATTTATAAAAGAAATGTTGAACTTACATAAATTTCAGTAGAAAGCCAACTTCTTGATAATTGACTTGTTAGATGTAGTTTTATCTCCTAAAAAAAGCGGCTTGGTGGTCAATTGGCTAGTGCTCTGGCCTTTGGTACCACATGTTTCCGGTTCGAATACTGGAGGTGGCATGGATGTTTGTTAGTAGTTCGGAATTCCATTCCAAATGGTGATCATTTGCGAAGTAACATCTTTCGAACAAAGCTACTTTTCCATGAATCTCCCGCCAGTTTTTCATTGGCAAACTATCATTAATGCCGGCTCGATTTAAACATTTTTCACAAAAAAAACCGATAATTTTCTTTTTTATTGTGAAAATCATTTATTATTAATAGGAAAATAAAATTTACTATTTAGCCTAGCAATATTATATAATGCGATATTTATTATACGACGATAATTAATAATATTATAATGATATTATTAATTATCCTCGTATAGAAGACATTTTAATCACATATTCCATTTTGACGATTGCTTCCATGTGTCTATATTTTTTCCCTTAAAATATTCAATCTATAGTAATCCTTATTCAATCAAGTAATTACTGACAAAATGTGTAATGAATAAGGGTAAGATCACAAAATATATTTTTTATTTACAATTCATATCTCTTTTTGCTATGAAATCTTCAGCTCAATTACCAAGCACCGGCAACATTAAAAGGAATTACCAACTGTTCCCCGTCCAAAAGACAAATCTACCTCCATTCCAAATGATGATCATTTGCGAAGCAGTAATCTCTTTCGAACAAAGCTACTTTTCCGTGAATCTCCGGGCCAGTTTTCCAGTGGCAAATATCAGACACTGTTTCGAAGATTGCGGTATTTAATCGCGCGTTTACTCCTGCCATCGATTTTGCTTTTTGGAAAAGGCAGTTAATGACTTTTTGCTCCAGAGATACCCCGGAACATTAGCAAAAGGAGCTGCGATCTTTTAGTAACAGCTGCCGTGTTGCCAGTGATCAATATGGGCTGTAATTACTGTTGGGGTAATAGATTATTGGAAACATTAGAACCCTCTCCCCTTGAACTTGTTCACCCTTTTCGTGAATGCGATTGCAAATAAATCTTCCCATGTAAAGTGCCTTGTAAACGATGAAGGAAGGTCAGGTATCCAGGCTTGAGGAATGGTAAGGTGTTAATATCGTCGGGGAGTCAATATGAGTGATATATTGTTGGTGTTTTGGGCGGGGGGTGTTTATTTGGTATTGATGGATTTTGTTACTTAATTTGATGCATACGCAGTATGGAAAAAGTAAATGGATTTTAAATGGTCATCGGTTGAGTTGCCAATATGATGCGAGAATGTTGTCCAATATTAAAAAAATTAGATACACGAGGGAAATAAGCAAATAAAATGATCCAAACTTTTAAGAAAATTTAATAAAATTTTTCAAACATCAAGGATTCAAGACGTAAAATTAAAAATATTATTAAATAATACTAAAAATTTTAAATATAAATGTAGAGTGATCGGAAATTGTTTTGGCAGAAAAGATGGGTGATGGTACTACTCAATGTAAATGTAAAAATATTTAATTTAGAATAACATTATATAATATAGAACTTGGGGTCGAATTTCTCTTTTAGTATTAAGATCAGTCTAACTAGTACAAGTAGTTATTTCTTGCGTTATTTCTTTTGTTCTGGAGAAGTATATCATCTCCAAAAGTACCATGCGTCCTGATGGCCAATTGACTAGCACTCTGGCCTTTCGTACCACAGGCTTCGGGTTCGAATTCTGGCGGTGGTATGGAACGGTTGCCATAGCGGTTCGGAATGCATGTTAAACTGTAGGTCAAGGTCTATTTAGTCTAAAGTGCGCACAAAATGACCAAATGTGCAAACTAATCCAAACCACACCAAAAGTACCATTGCCAAGAATTTGCTATCTGCAACTTTCCAGTGAAAAGAAGCAAGAATTATTGAAAACATTTGAACCCTCTCCCCTTGAACTTGTTTACCCTTTTCTTGAATGCGATTGCAAATAAATCTCCCGGTGTCAAGTGCCTTGTAAACAGTGAAGGATGGTATTATCCAGGTATGTATTGTTATTGTATTATCCAGGCTTGAGGAATAGTAGGTGTTAATATTGTCGGGGAGTCAATATGAGTGATATATTGTTGATGTTTTGGGAGGAATTTTTAGTTGTTGATGGATTTTGTTACTTATTTGGATGCATATGCGAGTGTGGAAAAAGTAAATGGATTTTAAATGGTCATTGTGTTGCCAATGAGATATGAGAATGTTTTTCAGTAATAAAAAATAAGATACACACGAGGAGGGAAAAAACAAAATTATCCAATTTTTTAAGAAAATTGAATACATTTTTGTCAAACATCAAGGATTCTAGTCGTATGTAAGTCGAATAATAATATTATTAATAATTTTAAAATATAAATGCAGAGTGTTCGAAAATTGTGTTTACAAAAAAGATGGGTGATGATACTCATGAATCTAAATGTAAACATATTTAATGTAGAATAATTATCATATATAATGTAGATATTAGGGTCGAATTTCTCTTTTAGTGCTAATATCAGTCCAACTAGCACAAGTAGTTATTTCTGGCATAGTTTCTTTGGTGCTGGAAAAGTACTACATCACCAAAAATATTGTCCACAATTTGTTATCTGTTGTTACAATTTGTTATTACCAAGACCAAGTTAATTTGTTTTTAATGACCAAGCAACTTACAAGATATCAAGACCAGTTAACAGAAGCAGTTATCAACAATTGCAGTTGAATGGCACATCAGTTTTTAATACAAAACCGATCGAAGCAAATATTATTCAATTCCTTCTATTAGCTATATATCTATTCCCTATCTTGTTCAAATTTTCAATCGTTCATAAAATACTTTGTATTCATCATTTATTTCCTCTCAAGTTCAAATACACTTTTTTTGAACTTGTAGTGGATGAAACTTGATGTTAATGCAGTTTTTTCAATTATTAATTCATTCATTAAGTTTATCTGGAAAGTTTATCAAAATCTAAAGAAATGAATGAAAAAAAAAATAAAGGACTCCCCGCAATATAGTGAAAAAATCTAGGAATTGACTTTAAATTTTTTTTTTTTTTATATTACTTGTTCTTTAATAACACACAGGACATCATGGAATACTTGTAGGCTCTGTGGAAGATCTCGCCACAAAAATTGTTGCTAATGAAGATGGGATAAACACAACATCGAGATGGTGTGATATACTTTATGTAATGTTAATCTTGGGTTCCACTTTTTTTTTTTTTTTTTTTTTTTTTTTTTTTTGAGCTAAAGGCAACCTGTACTAACGTTAAACTTGCGATTTCGTTAATCCCTTATTTTAAACTTCTGTAAGATCACCTTGGACTAAGCACTTATTGGACAAGCAATATAATTCAAATCCAGCGTCTATAGTAAATAATAGTAATTAATTACTAATAATTAAATAATAGTAATTAGTTAATTGCAGCTTGAGGCGAGTAAACTGCAACTTTGAGGCTAGTAAAAATCTAATTTTATTTTAACTTTTTGTCTCACGACACACTTTTAAACGTCACCGATTTGAATGAAAATTTTAGAAGAATGCCAAAGATAAAACAAAGAGGAACCAACAGACGTAGGACCCATCTTTCAATATTTTTCACTACAATTGGTTAGCGCTCTGGCCCTCACCTTCGCATCCTGGATGTTTGTTAGTGGTTCGGAATCAATGTTTAAACTGTAGGTTTAAACTCGTTCTGAATGTAACAATGTGTAAACAATGTTTAAACTTTAAAGCGGGGACAATCAAAGTATGCAAAAAATGACCGCAGAGCGTCAAACCAACCCAAATTTTCAAGCCTGCACAGTGCTTTAATATAATATGGGGATATTGAAGCATTGTTAAAATGTACGCAGGCGTGGCTTGCCCGAAAACATCAGGCCATTAAAGCCCGAGGCCGCCATTTATGCCTGAGGGAATCCTGCCCGAGCCATCCATGCCCGAGCCATTCTTGCCCCCGTCATACATGCTCTCGCCATACATGCCCGAGCCGTTAATGCCCCGCCGTTTATGCCCCGCCGTTCATGCACTGCCGTTCAGGTCCCTGCCAATTATGCACCGCCGTTCATGCCCCTGCCATACATGCCCGAGCCATTCGCGTCCCGTCAGTAAAGCGTAATTCAATTTTTAACTTTCGAGAAAGTTTCTTAAATTTCCTCCAATTAAAAACATATCACTTATTAAAATCTAGATGTGTTTCATTAATGCAATACCTTAAAATAGGTTGTAATTATTTTAGAACTATTTTAAACGAAAATATGCTGATTTAGCATGTTTAATTTTAAAATATATTTTTTAATGTGATGTTCAGGTAATTAATCTTGTTGTTATAATTGTTGCTGACTCAAAATCAACACATTTCAGCAATTTCTATCTAATTAATTTATTTTTACGCACTTCTATTCTTCGCAATTGCTCCAACCTCGCAACCAATTGCACGGGAAACTCATTTTCAGCGATTACAATAAAATAAAAACAAATTAAAAAAAACCTATGTGAGGCGTTGAAAATTTTAATTAACATTTAATTAAAAATTCTAGCCTGCTGCAAAAGACGTGCTGCATTTCTAAGCTCCATTCAATGTTTTTAGAAAGAACAATTACTTAGAAAACAATGCAGAGCCATGGTATAAGCATTCTTTTAGTATAATTCTTCATCAAATGTTGCCAGATCTAAGAATTTCATTGTAATAAAACACATCTTTTGCTTCCTTTATTTATATAATTTAAAATTGAAAACTCGAAAAAAAAATTGTATTGTTTAAGCAAATAATGAAAATTAATCAAATTTTAATGAAGTGTTTAAAAAAATCAATATTTTAGGTATATATCATTCATAAAGAAAAAAAAATTATTTAGTTTGAAAAAAAATGTAAATTCAAAAGAGTAAAAAAAAATGAAAGTTTTACACACTAATTAAATAGTTAATTATTTTTAATGAAGTAGCAATTTCTTAAGCATCTTGGAAGTGCTATCAAGAATATAGAACTATTGAATAATTATTTAAAAGAATTAAATTTCTCTACACCAACGATGAAACATTATTTAAATTAAATAATAAGTAAATTAGTAAAAATTAACTAACTGAAATAAATTATTTAAACTCAAGAATAAATAAAGTGTTAAAATATAAAATTATTACAAATAATTTATTAAATTCAAGAATGAACAAATTGTTAAATATTAAAATCAATACTAAATTATTAAATCATAAAATTAAAAATAATTATATTCATGAATTAATAAATTGTTAAATATAAAATAAAAAATTAATTTAAATTAAAGTATAAATAAAATATTTAATTATAATTTTATAAAAATAAATAGTTAGGTTGAAAAATATATAATTTATAAATTAATAAATTATTAAAAAGATATTAATAAATTCAATAATAATAAATTATTAAAAATTATAAAATTCAAGAATAAGTACATTATTAAATTATTAACAAATTATTAAAGTAAATTTTTAAATTCAAGAATAACTAAATTGTTAAAGTATGAAATTATTAAAAATTATTTATTAAATTCAAGAATAAACAAATTGTTAAAACATAAAATTAAAAATAAATTATTAAATTCATGAAAAAAAATAAAACTACTAAATTAATAAAGTAAAGAATAAATAAGTTATTAAATTATAAAAATATAAAAATTAAGTTAATAATAAATAATTAATTTCAAAAATATGATTTTTAAATTATTAAATTGTTTAAAAAATTAATAATTCAATAATAAGTAAACTATTATGTAATTATATTTATATATATATATATCACTTATTAAAAACTACAGGCATTTTATTAATAAGAGAAATTAAAAAAGTTCTAAGATAATTGCAATTATCTTAGAACTATTTTAAACGAAAACATGCTGATTGATCATGTTTAATTTTAATACATATTTTTTAATGTGATGTTCAGCTAATTAATCCAGTCGTTATAATTGCTGCTGACTCAAAATCAACATTCAACACAGTTCAGCAATTTCTATCTAATTAATTTATTTTTACGCACTTCTATTCTTCGCAAATGCTTCCACCATGCAACCAATTGCGAGGGAAACTCATTTTCAGTGATTACAATAAAATAAAAACAAATAAAAAGCGTTGAAAATTTTAATTAACATTTAATTAAAAATTCCAGCCTGCTGCAAAAGACGTGCTGCATTCTAAGCTTCATTCAATGTTTTTAGAAAGGAACAATTGCTTAGAAATCAATGCAGCGCCATGGTATAAGCATTCTTTTAGTATAATTTTTCATCAAATGTTGCCAGATTTAAGAATTTCATTGTAATAAAACACAGCTTTTGCTTGCCTCATTTATATAATTTAAAATCAAAGTCTCGAAAAAAATTGTCTATTGTTTAAGCAAATAATAAAAATTAATCAAATTTTAATGAAGTGTTTAAAAAAAAATCAATATTTTAGGTATATATAGTTCACAAAGAAAAAAAGAATTTAATTTAGTTTGGAAATAAAATATAAATTAAAAAGAGTAAAAAAAAAAACTGAAAGTTTTATATACTAATTAAATATTTAATTATGTATTTTTCATGAAGTAGAAATTTTTTAAGTATCTTAGAAGTGTTATCAAGAATAAAGAGCTATTAAATAAATAACTAACAAGTATTATAAAAAAAAATTTTAAAGTCAAAAAGTCCCACTTTTTTTTCATTATATTGCAGAAAGTCCTTTATAAATAATTTTCATTCATTTTTTAAGTTTATCTAAGGCCATCTATTGGTAGATATATGCAATTTAAATCTAAAAAAAAAAACTAATATCAATTAATTAAATTTAATTACTGAATTAATATTTGAAAAAAACTGTGTTAACATCAAGAGTCATCCACTACAAATTCCAAAAAAATTTATTTGAACTTGAGTGGATGAATAAAAAGTATTTTATGAACGATTGAACCTTTGAACAAGATATATATATAAGGAGAGTGTGAACTAATAGCAGGAATAGAAAAAAAGTATAAAGGTCCTCTATTCAAAAGATGAAATATTATTTAAATTTAATAATAAGTAAATTAGTAAAAATAACTAACTGAAATAAATTATTTAAACTCAAGAATAATTAAATTGTTAAAATATAAAATTATTACAAATAATTTATTAAATTCAAGAATAAACGAATTGTTAAATATTAAAATTAATAATAAATTGTTAAATCGTAAAATTAAAAATAATTATATTCATGAATTAATAAAATGAAAAATTAATTATTTAGTTAAAGTATAAATAAACTATTTAATTATAAAATTATAAAAATAAATGGTTCGTTTGAAAAATCTATAATTTATAAATTTATAAGTTATTAAAAATGAATTAATAAATTCAATAATATAAAATGTATTTATTCTTGAATTTTATAATTTTTAATAATAAATTGTTAAAAATTATAAAATTCAAGAATAAATACATTATCAAATTATTAAAAAACTATTAAAGTAAAGTTTTAAAATTCATGAATAAATAGTTATAGTATAAAATTATAAAAAAAATTTATTAAATTCATGAATAAATAAATTGTTATAGTATAAAATTATAAAAAAAATTTATTAAATTCATGAATAAATAAATTGTTATAGTATAAAATTATAAAAAAAATTTATTAAATTCAAGAATAAACGAATTGTTAAATCGTAAAATTAAAAATAAATGATTAAATTCAAGAAAAAATAAATACCTTAATTAATTAAAACTGTTAATTATAGTAAAGAATAAGTAAGACAGTATTATAGTAAAGAATAAATAAATTATTAAACTTTAAAACTATAAAAATAAATAGTTAATTTCAAAAATATATAATTTATAAATTAATAAATTATTAAAAATATATTATAAATTCAAATATAAATAAATTAATAAAAAATATTTTAAAAATTATGAAATTCATAATTTAAATCATAATAATCAATCATAATAATCAATTCAAATCATAAAATTAAAAATAATTTATTTAAATAAAAAATAAATAAATTATTAAATTATTAAAGTAAATTTTTAAATTCAAGAATAAAGAGTTAAAATATAAAATTATTAATAATTTTTTAAATTCAAAAAAATATAAATAATTTAATTAAGGCTATTAAAAATAAATTATTAAAGTAAGGAATAAATAAATTATTAAATTATAAAACAAAAAGTACGTGGCTAATTTCAAAAATACATAATTTATAAATTAATATATTATTAAAAATATATTCATAAAATCAAGAATAAATTCATTATTAAATTATTTAAAAAATCATAAAATTCAAGAATATGTAAATTATTAAATTATTAACAAGTTATTAAATTAAATTTTTAAATTCAAGAATAAATGAATTCTAAAATGAAACAAATTAGTCTGAACTAAATTATTAATTCATTTCATTCAATATATTTTGAAATAATAATAAATCTTTTGTTAATTATTTATACCGAAACATAAAAACAAGTAATACAAAAAAAAATTTTTTAAAGTCAATTCCTACTTTTTTCTCACTATATTACAGAATGTCCTTTATAAATAATTTTCATTCATTTTTTTTAAGTTTATCTGGCGCCATCTATTGGTAGATATATGCAACTTAAATCTAAAAAAAAAAAATTAAATTATTTAATTAAATTTAATTACTGAATTAATATTTGAAAAACACTGTATTAACATCACGTGTCATCCACTACAAGTTCAAATAAATGTTTCTGGACTTGAGTGGATGAATAAAAAGTATTTTATGAACGATTTAAAATTTGAACATGATTTGAAATTTGAACAATTTAATATTTAAGATATATATAGGGAGAGTGTGAGCTAGTAGAAGGAATTGAATAATGATAAAATTAAAGTGATTCAGAAAAGCTTTAGTTTATTTTACATAAAATTACAGATTCCTGTTGATGATTAATGTAAATCACGAAATTATTTATATTTTTTAAAATTTCCCTTAAAGGGAAATTATTTCGTCATCTTAACAGCTACGATAACTTTTGATGTGTAATATGTCAGTTTGGTGTTCTCTATGGGAATAAAATAAATTATTATCATGTGTGAACATGATGTTAGGGGTTCGTGGCGCAATCCCAAAAGTGCAGCAAGCAAATAAAGTGATATTCCAAATTTGAAAATTTAGGCGGAAAAATGGTAGTTTGGGCCCCTTAACTCTTGAAATGATTCCTGAATAATGTTAACCCTCAAGAATTTTCCGGATTTTTTTTTTTTTTTTTTTTTTTTTTAGGCTTGTTGGCACTGTCCTTAATATCTGTGCGAAATTTGACGCCAAAATTTTCATTAGTGTTTGAGTTACGCTTGGCTTTGTGAGACGCTAAAAGTGATTCCTACGATTTTTGAAATGTCTGAATTAATAGAACAAAGAACTTGCATTCAATTTTGTTAGCGGAAACGCATAGAATTGTTGCAGAAGGCATTTGGTGAGCATTCCCATATCGGAAAGAAATATTCAGAAGTGGTATAAACAGTTCAAAGAAGGCAAAGAACGCGTTTAAGACGAAGGGCTCTCTGGTCGACCATTAACCTCAACTGACGGAGTTCAGGTCGCGTCAAATCTCCATTGGTACCGAAAACACTGAATGCGCCAACTCACACTGCATTGATTCTTCGTGACTTCTTCGCCAAAAATGAAACCCATATCGTTCCATAACTACCGTATTCACGTCATGAGACTTCTGGTTATTCCATAAACTCAAAAGACCACACCGGGGACACCGTTTTGAGCCGATCGAAGAGATTCAACTTGAATCGGTGCAAGCTTTGAAGGACCTACCGGCCAATGATTTTTTTTATGATACATTGTGGATTGGAAAAAAAGTTGTCATAAGTGCATTGTGTCCGGACGGTTTACTTTGTAGGCTATGAAATAAATTTTGAAGAATAAATAAAGAGTTTTTTAAAAAAAAAATAATGGGTCTTTTTGGGCGCAGCAGTATTATTCCCAACCAGCATAGGACAGAGTTTTAGCATCAGCATAACGCACAAAAACACTGAAATCAAGTAACGAAAGATTAGAAAACCCATTTAAAAGGCTCAATATATTTTCAAGATAATCTTGCCCTTTCCTCTTTCCAAGTTTTCACCAGCGAGAAAACCACAGAAAATAATATACTTTCCACGAAAATACTACAGCGTAATGATGGCGGAGAAACAAAGCCATAAATTAAGCTTGCTGGCCGACGCATGAGAAAGTCGAGATAATGAAAAATTTCCGCCGATCCTCTTCTTCATCAGTAATTAAAAACCTGGTTATCATCCATTACTCGGGTGGCATCGATCGGCAACTCCGATTTAATGAAGCATCGCACTCGTAATTAGAGTTTTATTGGAACTGAATCTAATCAGTTTCTTCTTTCTGCAGGAAGTCTGTTTCTTTTCTGTTTCTGTTTGGTTAGAGAATTATCGATCGTTCAGATCGCTATAGCAAACTTCCTGTTCGCAAAAAGTGCGTTGGTCATCATGACCTTGATTTTTGAGCGACTTTGGCCTGATCTTTTAGGTCTTGCTTCACCTTTGTTACGATTTTCGCTCGATTGATCCAGGTCGTAAGCATAAATATAAGTCTCTCCCAGTTATGATGCATTTCATCTTGTCCTGATAGTCAGAAAGCATTGTTTCGCACACTTCAACGAGACGATGTCTTTCCAAAAAATTCAGTATTTTCGAAACCAATCGAGATTGGACGCGTTTGAGGCTCGAAACATCTTTTAAAATGCAATTGATTGATCCTTTTGAAATTGCAACCTCATCAGCAAGATCTCTAATTGTAAATCGACGGTCGGCAAGCACTAAATCTTTAATTTTTTGGACGTGAACTTCGTCGGTTGAGGGTCCACCAGAGGGCTTTTCGTCTTCAACGCGTTCTCTGCCTTCTAGACCACTTCTAAACTCTTCTTTCCTATATAGGAATGCTCACCGAATGCCTTCTGCAACATTCTATACGTTTCCACAAACAAAATTTAATTCAATTCAGACATTTCAAAAATCGCCGGTATCACTTTTAAAGTCTCACAAAACCAATCATAACTCAAATACTAATGCATGTTTTGACGTCAAATTTCACACAGATGTCAAGGATAGTGCGAGCAACCTAAAAAAGGGGAAAAAATTGAAATTCCATAAGCCATTTTAAATTGAAAATTAGTCTTACTTTTTGGACACAGTAGTATAAATAGCATTATTCACAACCAGCATACAGCAGAGTTTTAGTATCAGAACAAAAACACTTTCCTTGAAAACACGCTGGAATCAGGTAACGAAAGACTGGAAAACCCATTTAAAAAGCTCATTTTATTTTTAAGATAATCTTGCCCTTTCCTCTTTTCCAAGTTTTCACCAGAAAACCGCAGAAAATAATAGACTTTCCACAAAAACACTACAGCGCAAAGATGGCGGAGAAACAAAGCCATGAATTAAGCGGTGGCCGGTGCATGAGAAAGTCGAGATAATGAAAAATTTCCGCCGATCCTCTTCTTCATCAGTAATTAAAAACCTGGTTATCATCCATTGCGTGGGCGGCATCGATCGCCAACTCCGATTTAATGAAGCATCGCACTCGTAATTAGAGTTTTATTGGAACTGAATCTAATCAGTTTCTTCTTTCTGCAGGAAGTCTGTTTCTTTTCTGTTTCTGTTTGGTTAGAGAATTATCGATCGTTCAAAGGTCAGTTTTTACGGGGAAAATCTGGTGACTGCTATGAAAGGTAGCATTGAGTTGCAAATTGAATAAAAACAGAGTAGTCTAAAATAGGATTGTCTAATCACCCAAACTAGGTTTACTGCTGTGTCCAAAAGGTAAGACCAATTATTTTTATTTCAAAAACTCTTTATTTGTTATTCCAAATTTATTTCATCGCCATCAGAGTAATTCCCTCCAGAACACAATGCACTAATGCCAATTTTTTTTCCAATCTTCAATGCATGATAAAAAGTCATCGGCAAGAATGGCTTTCAAAGCGCGCGCCGATTCACGTTGAATCTCTTAAAGGACTCAAAATGGTGTCCCCTGAATGGTCTTTCGAGTTTAGGGAATAGCCAGAAGTGCTACGGTGTGAATACGATGGTTGTGGAACGATATGGGATTCATTTTTGGCGAAACAGTCACGAAGAATCAATGCAATGTGAGCTGACGCATTTAGTGTTTTCGTTACCAATCGAGATTTGAAGTGTTTGAAGCTCAAAATGGAATTGACCGATCCTTTTGAAATTTCAACATCATCAGAAAGGTCTCTAATTGTAAATCAACGGTTTGCAAGCACCAAATTTTCAATTTTTTGGACGTGGCTTCGTCTGTTGAGGTTGATGTCCGACCAGAAAGTTATTCGTCTTCAACGGGTTCTCTGCCTTCTTTGAACTGTTTATACCACTTCTAAACATTTCTTTCCTATATAGAAATTCTTACAGAATGCTTTATGCAACATTCTATACGTTTCCGCAAACAAAATTGAATGCAAGTTCTTTGCTCAATTCATTCAGACATTTCTAAAATCGCCGGAATCGGTTTTAGCCTCTCATAAAGCCAAACGGGACTCAAACATTAATGAATATTTTGACGTCCCATTTCATACAGATGTGACGGATAGTGCCAGCAACCTAAAAAAAGAAAAAAAAATTTAAATTCCATAAGCCCCGGGAATTTTAAATTGAAAATGGGTCTTACTTTTTGGACACAGTAGTATAAAACTGCCTGTTCAGAAATAATGGATTGGATTCAAAAAATTTAAAGAAAGAACAGAAATATTTATAATTTAATGTAAGAACAAAACACACAACAGCACTCATAAAGAAATGAAGCGGACTCTAGGATTCCAAATGTTTTTTTTTTGTCCTTTTACGTTACATTTTGATAACAGTCAAGAACAAAAAGGAAAATCTAATTCCAAAAGAATAATTATTGCTATCTACTATGCTGAAAGACTTCAGGAATTTGTCTTCATCCTTTCTCTTATTTATTTAATGAACAGTTAAAAAAAAAACGGCTTGTTCCAAAAACAAATCCTCCAAGTCAGCAAAATCCTATTAACATAGTTAAGAAGAGATATGAATCATTTGTTATCGAATAGGAATAAGGCATCAGAGGCAATAGTAAATCAACAAAATCTTCTAGACCAGGTTTGATTGATTTTTGCACAAAGCTTTCTTGTTGTAAGACTTGTCTTTTTTTTTCTTTAGGACATTTTTTTTTGTCCTTTTAAGTAACATTTTGATAATAGTCAAGAACAAAAAGGAAAATCTCATTCCAAAGAAATCAATATCGTTATCTACTATGCTGAAAGGCTTCCAGAAATTTGTCTTCGTCATTTGTCTTATTTATTTAACGAACAGTTTAAAAAACGGCTTGTTCCAAAAACAAATCTTCCAAGTCAGCAAAATCCAATTAACATAGTTAAGAAGAGATATGAATCATTTGTTATCGAATACGAGTAAGACAACAGACGCAGTAGTAATCAACAAAATCTTCTACAACTAGAGATAGATTGATTTTTGCACAAAACTTTCTTGTTGTAACATTTGTCTTTCTTTTCTTTTACGTATAATAGTTGCCCTGTAGATTATTTTTTGATGTTTGTATAATCCATACGAACATCAAAATTAATAAAACAGTTTTCTATACAAGATTGATAAAAACAAGCCAAATTAAAAAACTTTATCGTGAAATACCTCCTTAATTAAATAAAAAAATTGGAAAATCTCATTCCAAAGAAATAAATATCGTTATCTATTATGCTAAAAGAATTCAGGAATTTGTCTTCATCATTTGTCTTATTTATTTAGCGAACAGTTTAAAAAAATGACTTGTTCCAAAAACAAACGCGCTTTTCTTCCAAGTCAGCAAAATCCAATTAACATAGTTAAGAAGAGATATGAATCATTTGTTATCGAATGCGAGTGAGGCATCAGTGACGCAATAGTAAATCAACAAAATCCTATACAACATCTAGAACCAGGTTTGATTGATTTTTGCACAAAGCTTTCTTGTTGTAAGACTTGTCTTTCTTTTCTTCAGGACAGTTTTTTTTTTTGTCCTTTTACGTTGCATTTTGATAATAGTAAAGAACAAAAGGCGGAACGTTCCTTTATTTTCCATTATCTCAGAATTTTCTGCTTTCGGCTTCTTCTCTTGTTGCCATTCTTCGCAAACAAATTAGCAGAACAGAAAAGAAAATTTCTTAGGCATGCTTTTAAACAGGTGTTATCTCTCGGCCGAGGTAAATTAATTAAACTACAACGTTTAAAAAAACACAACCAATTACATACCGACAGTTAAAAAAAGATTTAAAAAAAAAAAAGGGCAGAAAAATATTTTGAAACCATCCGTAACAACATAGAATGAGTTTTTTTTTTAAATTTTAATTCATGCTATGTGAATAAACAGAGAATTCTTTAAATACCTTAAACAACAACAAAAAAATAAAAAAAAATAAAACATTATCCTTTCTCTCTTTTAAAAAAAAACAACTCTTTTCTTTTATTCTTTCAATTCTAAGAATTTTTTCCCCCTATATTGATTAGCTGTTTAAGAAAAGAATTGGGTTCTATCTCTGTCAAAAATGACAGATTATGCCGAAACTCGGAATATTCTTTTTTTGGTTCTTTTTTTATCTTCTTAATCGTTTGGTTTATGATCAAATAGAATGCTTTGTTTTGTTTTTTAACATGGAAACACTAAACTCTTAGGAATTAAATAAGTTTCATTAAGTTGTTTTAATAAATTCTTGTCCTTGTTTCGTTTTCGAATTTTTATCCGGTTTTCTTTCGTTTATTTTTTGTCAGATGTTTTTCTATTACTGCTTGAATGATAATCAATTAAAGTAAAGCCTCTTCAAATGACTAATTTTGCTGGCAGGTCATATTTTCTAGAATGTGATAACAAACCTAAATGCATTTGCATTTCAAGTAATTACGGTTAAATATGAAAATTATGAATTTCTGTTTGATATGCCTTTATCATAAGGGTGATAAAAAAAAATTGTTAGACATGTATTGAAATCTGGGAAAATAAAAATGTCTATAAATTGAAAAATAATTTTTAATTACTATCTAAACATTGCTTGATTAAAATATGATAACAGCTAAATAGCTGTATAACAATTGATAAAATTTAGGTTTTTTATTGTCAAGAAATGATTGTAAATATATTACAATAACAAAAGGATTATAAATGTTAGAAAAAGGTAGTACATTATGGAAATTATTATTTTAAGTTAGTTATCATCTTGAAATGATATCATTTGATATAATTACTAAGTTATAATTATTTATAATTTAGTATACATTATAGTAAATTATTTATTATAATAAAATTATTAACATATTATTTGGGTTAATTATTTTTTGTGTTATTATACGAGTTCTAATGTTTTCTTTTTAATGTTTTTCTTTGGCAAATATATTTTAACACCTTACGTATTAAAATTTGTTTTGCAACGTATGCATTAATTTATTGGAAATGTTATTAATAAAATTAATTCATTATTAACTCAGAAATTGATACTGAATTAAATAATTAGCTTGAGATGAGTTTTAAAAACATTACAATATCTTGTTGTTTTGTTGTTTCTTATCCCACTTGGCTGGCTAAGCCCACGAGCCCATTACGTACTCATGATTGAAGGGGAAGGAAGCAGCTTCTGTTGTGATGGAGCGTCCGTAGGTAGAAGCCTGACTTTGACTCCGTGACGCTCTTACAGTCATAGGAGACCGGGACCTACAGCTTAAAGTGGATTCCGGACCACTACAAACATCCATGGGCACCGCCGGGATTCGAACCCGAAACCTGTGGCACCGAGCGCCAGAGCGCTAGACACTCGGCCATTCAGGTCCCAAATTTGTGAATGCCAACGGCACGCGGTGTTCCGAACTTTAGAACATTAGTTCGCGAACATTAGAATATAAAACCCTTATTAGACCTATTTTGGTCTATGGCTCTGAGACTTCGGCAAGTTCTGATGAAGCCCATTTGAGTACATTTGACCGAAATTTGAATAAATCTCCAAATCTCCATCTTTTCGAAATTTCATCAACAACTTAGTAATTAAAACTCAGCTTACAATAACTTTCTACAACAAAGAGTGCAAATTTGAAATCCAATTCAACTTTTACTGCATACTCATTTTGATAAATGAATATACATTATTTTGTATCCTATGTATGGATAAATGAGACAATTTGGCTAATCTAATATTATTCCATTAAAAGTGCAGTCATTTTTATACAATTAATCAACATACTTGCAAACCATCCATGCCAAAATGCGTCATCCAATTCAATCCACATAAAACCACACAAACAAAATCCCAATAAACAACCCAGTTTATATTTTTAGCTTCTTGCCAACCCGTAGTAGGCCGCATGTTTGTATAAGGCGTATTCATCTCGTACTAGCCTGAAATTTCATAGAAATTTTTATAAATTTTATTTATATCATCTAAGAATTTCCTAACTATATTCTATTTTTTAAATCAATAATTTACGAAATTAAATATTAAGAGCATTTAAAATTTATTAAAGATACTCAGAAGATTCATATCAAAATCTTCCATGATATTTCAATCCATAAATGAAACTTAGTTTATGTTTACAGCACTTTCTGCAACAAAAAGAATACTGCGTTAATGAATCAAATTCAATTTTCGTTACCTACTCACTACCATAAAGACACATATAATGTAACGGATGTATTTAGGCATTTTGGTAAATATTTTACCATCCATTAAAAACGTGCAGTTGCATAAATTCAATCAATCCCCTTGAAAACATCCATATATTTAAATCCATATGCAACCAAGTAAATGGAGATTTGCAAAAATACGTACAAAAATTTATGTTTACAGCACTTTCTGCAACAAAAAGATCCCTACATTATTGAAGCAAATTCAATTTTCGTTAGGCAAAAGGGTGTTCAAATTTCAAATATTCATTAGGCGAAGCCTTCGTCATCACAAAGGCGAATATAATGTATGGATGTAAGTATTTAGGCACTTTGGTAAATATTTTACCATCCATTAAAAAGGTGCAGTCGCATAAATTCAATCAATCCCCTTTAAAGCATCTGCACTTAAATGTTTCATCCAACCCAATCCACGTACTACGACAACCCTAAACAAAATCCCAATAAGCATTCTCAGTTTATATTTACAGCAGCTTTCCGCTTGCCAGCTAGAAGTAGGACCCCACATTCGCACAAGACGCATTTAATGCACACAGTACTCAAAACTCCGAGAAAATTCTTATGAACTTTTTATATTATCTTAGGATTCACTAACATTACCGTGCTTTTATAAAATCAATAATTTATTCTATTAAAAAATTACGGAAATGTAAAATTTTAATCAATGCACTTCAGAAGATTCTTATCAAAATCTCCATGATATTTCAATCCATAGACAACCAAGTAAACAAAACTGCAAAAATACATGCGACAGTTAATGTCTACAGAACTTTCTGCAACAAAAAGATTCTTAGATTATTTAATCACATTCAATTTTCGTTATCAACTCACTACCACATAGTCACATATAATGTACAGATGTATTTAGACACTTTGGTAAATATTTTACCATCCATTAAAAAGGTTCAGTTCCATAAATTCAATCAAACCTCTTTAAGAAGCTCACATATTTCAATCCATGTGCAACGAAGTAAATGAAGCTTTATAAACATACCTGAAACAGTTTATATGTTTTCAGAACTTTCTGCAACAAAAATATTCCTACATTATTGATTGGTTTGATATGGTTTGTCGCTCTACGGTCATCTTGTGCACAATTTAGGCTAAATACAACGGGACCTACATTATTGAAGCAAATTCAATTTTCGTTACCTACTCACTACCATAAAGACACACATTATGTACGAATGTATTTAGACACTCTGGTAAATATTTTACCATCCATTAAAAAGATGCAGCTGCACAAATTCAATCAATCCTCTTTAGAGCATCTGCACCAAAATATTCCCTCCAACCCAATCCAAGTACTACGACCACCCTAAACAAATTCACAATAAAAATTCTCAGTTTATATTTACAGTTGCGGCTTTCCGCTTGCCAGTCAGAAGTTCGAGGACCCCACATTTGTATAAAGCGTATTTAACTCGCACTGCACTAAAATTCCGAGAAGCTACTTATAAACTTTTTATAATATCTAAGGATTGACTAAATTTAGCGTGCTTTTATAGAATCAATAATTTATTCAACTAAAAAATTACGAACATTTAAAATTCCAATCAATACACTTCAAATGATTAATATTTAATGATAGTTCAATCCATAGACAGCCAAGTAAACGAAATTTGATAAACATACCTGAAACAGTTTATGTTTACAGCACTTTCTGCAACAAAAAAAAAACACTTCTACCATAAAGTACGCTACTACCATTATTGAATCAAATTTAATTTTCGTTACTTACTAACTACCGTAAAGGCACACATTATGTACAGATGTATTTAGACAATCTGGTAAATATTTTACCATCCATTAAAAAAAGGTGCAGTCGCACAAATTCAATCAATCCCCTTTAAAGCATCCGCACCTAAATGTTCCCTCCAACCCAATCCACGTACTACGACCACCCTAAACAAAATCCCAATAAACATTCTCAGTTTATATTTACAGCAGCAGCTTTCCGCTTGCAACCAGTAGAAACTACATAGACCAAATGTGTAGGCCAAAAGATACGCCTTATTACTACTTGGACACAGTAGTAAGGCATATTCAACTCACACTGCACTCAAAATTCCGAGAAAATTCTTATGAACTTTCTTATATTATCTAAGCATTCACTAACATTAGCGTGCTTTTATAAAATCAATAATTTATTCAATTAAAAAATTAAGAACATTTAAAATTTTAATCAATAGACTCCAGAAAATTCATATCAAAATCTGCCATGATGTTTCAATCCATAGACAACCAAGTAAACAAAACTTCGCAAACATACCTGCAACAGTTTATGTTTGCAGCACTTTCTGCATCAAAAAGAACCCTGCATTATCGAAGCGAATTCATTTTCGTTACCTACTCATTATCATAATGTACGGATGTATTTAGACACTTTGGTAAATATTTTACCATCCATTAAAAAAAGGTGCAGTCGCACAAATTCAATCAATCCCCTTTAGAGCATCCGCACCTAAATGTTCCATCCAACCCAATCCACGTACTACGACCACCCTAAACAAAATCCCAATAAACATTCTCAGTTTATATTTACAGCAGCTTGCCACTGCTCAGAAGTACTAGGACCCCACATTTCTTAAAAACCAAATTCAACTTTCGCGACACACTCACTTCCAGAAAGGCGTGACTTGAATAGTGGAATGAATAAAAAGGCAAAAATTCACTTGCACAACTGGCATCGCCAATGAAAAAGGGGGATGGGGGGTAGATGAGTCTTGTAGGAGAGAGAAGTCTGTAATGCAATCAGAAGGAAACATTCTCTCCCGGGGGTGTTGGCATCTTCTTCTTCGTCTTCCCTCCTCAGCTCCCTTTTCCACTTTTCTTGTCTTTTGCCCCTCGGCAAAATATTCCAGCAACTTCACGCGCTGGGAAGCAATGCGATCCGGTGTGGGTTTGAGGATCCCAAAAGTCGGAAGTTTTCTTTTGAGTTGGAGGAATGGGCTTTGCGGGTGGTTGATAAGGAGGGGGGTGGTGTTCTTATTTGGGGAACATCAGGCGTGGCGATAGTGTTTGAGATTGCCTGGTGCTTCCAGTTTAGGAGATGAATTCGATGGTTTGTTCTATTGACGTTTTAGATGATTATTCGGTGTTGGTTTTGAAAGAGATATTTTAATACGATCATCGTAGATTTCGTTCTGTATCAAATAGGCAGTCTCAAGATATTGAAACTGGACTTAATTTGGTGATCTTGTATAAAGGAGAGTTATATTAATCTTATGCAGTAAATCATTATATGAATTATAATCTATTTAATTTAACTATTCCATTTAATTTTTTTTTCTATCAAATATGCGTTTTAAACCAGTGGTTAATAAAAATTTTTAAGGATTTTTTGCGTGGCGGTTTTTAATGATTTGCAAATTTTTTTTTTAATTTTTGAAAGGATAACATTTAGAATAGAAAAATCCTATTATTTAAAATCTAATGCATTTAGGCACTAAATCTAGTTTAGAATAACTAAGCTTAGTTTAGAAAAGAATATATATGTATATATATATATAAACGAGAAATGAGAAACAAATTAAAGACCAAAAAGAAGTAGTTCTTAACTAAAATTGATGTTTTTAATTCGAACTTAAGCTGATTCGCATTGCATCTTCATATCGAATCTCAATGTCAAATAGCGGGAACCTACATCTGCCAGTCGGAAGTATTTTGGCAAAGAAAGACTATATGCCGTACACGAAGAAAGTCGCTCTAAATTGAAATGGTAAACAATGGGTGCAATTCAGCGGATGCGCAACACGTAATATGCTACATACCTGTTAAAATTTTTATCTCGCCATTAGAAAGAATAGTCTGATGTCCAAAATGTTCATTCCATTTAATAATTACATAAGCAAAACTTGTTTTATAAGAAGAACAAGAAAGCAGTTACGAATAATCTCCAGAATTGGAATTGAATCCGTATTTGTGCAAATGGTTTAAAACTGTTTTGTGGTCGATCTTTAGCTCTTGGGCGAAGCTACGACTGCTAACATGCCTGCCAACTATTTTACGATTGTTTCTGGGATTTTATCAACATTTTCGACCACGAGCCTACCTGTGCGAGGTGCATCCTTACCATCAGAAATATCTGAACGGAATTGGCAAAACTAAAATTACACTTAATTGGCTGTTACAGTATCAGGACCATAAACACCATTTACAATTTCAGCCGCCTGACTTGCAGTTTCGCTTTTATCAAAGAAAAACTGTAAAATGTACCGAATTTTCTCTTTGTTGACTTCCATTTTTAACACTCTGTAACTCATAACTGAATGCATCAAACAAGAAACAGCAAAATAATTTTTTTATTGCAAAATGTCACCTTTCCAACGAGCATAAATCTGAAATTGTTTGATCGATACTTTACGATATATCGATCACTACAGCCATCTACCGAAAATATAATGGATTTTTTTTCCTCAACCTATTATTAATAATATGGTAATTACTAATATTTACAAGATAAAAGTAGGAGGAGACAAAACTAACCATCTTCACAAACATCGGATCATCCTCATCTGGTTCCTAAAAATTAATAAGGCGTGCAAGAGTTATAAATCACCATTACAAATTTTTTTTGACTAGGGGATAAGAGAATGTAGAATTTTAAACTGATTTCAGGGACTTGTTCCATTATTTTTTAGACCATTCATGATGAAAATAAATAAAACAAACAAAACATTTCCGAAGAAAAAAATTATCTACAAACTTTGACCTCTAAATTCAAAATTAACACTACTGTGTCCGAAAAGTAAGACCAATTTTCAATTTAAATTCCCGGGGCTAATGGAATTAAATTTTTTTCTTCCTTTTTTAGGTTTCTGGAACTGTCCTTGACATCTGTGTGAAATTTGATGTCAAAATATTCATTAGTGTTTGAGTGACGCTTGTCTTTGTGAGTTGCTGAAACTGATTCCGGCGATTTTTGAACTGTCTGAATTCATTGAGCAAGGAACTTGGGTCTCAAACGCGTCAAATATCGATTGGTACCGAAAACACTGAATGCTCCAGCTCACACTGCATTAATTTTTCGTGACTTTTTCGCCAAAAATGAAACCCATGTCATTCCACAACGACCGTATTCACACCGCGCTACTTCTGGCTATTCCCTAAACTCGAAAGACCACTCCGGGGACACCGTTTTGAGTCGATTGAAGACATTCAAAGTGAATAGCCTCTCGCTTTGAAGGTCATCCCTTCCGATGACTTTTTAGCGTGCTTTGAGGATTTGAAAAAACGTTGCCATAAGTGCCTTGTGTCTGGAGGGGATTACTTTGAAGGCGATGAAATAAATTTGTAAGAATAATTAAAGCTCTTACTTTTGGGGCACAGTAGTATGTTAGATTAATATAGACAGAGACAACACTAACAGTCTTAACAAACAGTAATCGTCCTCAGCTTGCTCCGCAAAATTAATGACGCATGCAAGAAATATAAATGGCCAAGAAAAAAAAAATTTTTTGGACTTGGGCATGAGAGAAGGTGGAATTTTAAACTGACTCCAGGAACTTTTTTAGATCATTGATGAGGAAAATAAATAAAAACAAACCAAAAGTTTCATGAGAAAAACATTATCTACCGTCTTTGGCCTCTAAATTCAAAATAAATAAAACAAAGCCGCATTGCTTTCCGAAAAGCACTTTGAAAACAACCGAGGCAGATTTGATTTATATCAGATTAATACAGGAAGAGGCAAAAATGGCCCTTCGGAACAAAAAGGCAAGCGTCTTCATTTTGCTGCCGTATGACTAATATCTTGTCCGGAGCCATAAGTGACCAATACCATAAAAAGCCAATTCCAGCCAATGATGGTCATTTCTCCAGCGAAGCGGGAAAGTAAATAAGCTAGCCCCGGGAGCATTTATCTATCGCGCTCGGATGGAAACTCAGAAAAATCTCTGCATCAATTCGTCTTTGTGTTCCTCTTACCCCATTAAGTCCGGACGCTGCTCGTAGCGAGTCCCCTTCCCATGACGAATAGCGGCCGGCCCTGGCAACATCTTGAAGCAACAGAAGATCACTCGGCTTCTCCGGTAGCAAGACGTCTTGGGGGTTGGCACACAAATTGCGAGATTTCTACTTACAGGTCATTGATCAATGGGTCACCTCTTCTGATGAAAATCGTCTTGTACTGTAGTTGAAATTACTTCTTTCGCGCGATGGTTTGGTTTGTCGCTCTACTGACATCTTGTGCACACTTTAGGCTAAACAGACCGGGACATACAATTTAAAGTGGATTCTGAACCACTAACAAACATCCATGCCACCACCAGAATTCGAACCTGAAGCCAGTGGTACCAACGGTAACAGCGCTAGCTAATTGTCCATCAGGCCGCTCCTTCCAAAAAGGATACGACAACAACATATTTTACAATTCAATTTTAAAAATGTAAATATATTTGTTTTCTCTGGTTAAAATTTCGGGATTTTCCGGTTTGGTTTGTCGCTCTACGGTCATCTTGTACACACGAGGCCTAAACAGACCGGGAACTACAGTTTAAAGTAGATTCCGAACCACTCAGAAATTTCCATGCCACCGCCAGGATTGGAACTTGAAGCTGGTATACTAAAGGCCATAGCTCTAGTCTCTTTGCCACCAGGCCGGCTTTTCGCGCATTCAGTCTCATAATGCCGCATGTAATTTTGAAACATTCGCTAGAATGTTCTATTGTTGCCAGGTGATGCTGTTAGAACTCTAAAAAAATACTCCATACTTAAACATCCAGTCGTCTTTTGGGGGGTCTGAATGGCCGAGTGTCTAGCGCTCTGGGGTTCGGTGGCCACAAGTTTTGGGTTCGAATTCCAGTGGTGCCATGAATGTTTATAGTGATTTGGATCCAATTCAGGCGGTAGGTCCCGGTCTCATATGATCGTAGAGCGTCACAGTCAGACTTCTCACCCACATCATTCCGAAACTGTAAAGGGGCAACTCAGCTCTAGGCATAGTGATATGGTAGGTGTAGTAGTAGTAGTAGTCACGCAAGTAGGGAGATCCCTGTTCGGCCACCAGTTTGTTTGTGCAATTGGAACTGGGTGTGGTTGAATCGAGTCGCAAGTTCAAAAATACACAGATTTATTTTTATAAGCACGTAAATGCGACAGGAACAACACTATTTAAAATACATGTAACATATTTAACGATATAAAGGATGAGTGGAAGGATTCCACTTTTAGCTTTTGGGATGAAAGACTGTAATTCTGTGACAGTTGCGCCGTGCACCCTCCCGGGTGAGAGAATATATGGCAACAGACAATTTCTTCCGAACTCCACAAGAGGCACTCATGCAATGTGTAAGAGGAAACATGGTTGTGTAGGTGAAACCACGGTTACAGTTGTTGTTGTTGTCGTGTCCCTCATAGAAGGAGGGAAGAGGGGTACAGCTTCTCTTCTGATGGAGCATCCGTAGGTAGAAGTCTGACTTCTGCTCCGTGACGCTCTTACAGTCATAGGAGACCGGAACCTACGGCTTAAAGTGGATTCCGAACCACTACAAACATTCATGGCACCGCCGAGACTGGAACCCGAAACCTGTGGCACCGAGCGTCAGAGCGCTAGACACTCGGCCATTCAGGCCCACGGTTACAGTTCTAAATTAAAATTTCAAATTATAGGCATAGTATAGATTACTCTAGTAATTCATTCTAAGGTTTGGTTTGTTGCTCTACGATCATTTTGTGCACACTTTAGGCTAATTAGACCGGCACCTACAGTTTAACGTGTATTCTGAACCACTCACAAATATCCATGGCACTGTCAGGATTTGAACCTGAAGCCATGTGGTACCAACGGCCAGAGCACCAGCCAATTGGCCATCAGACGCAATTCATTCTAAAAGCACATGATCTCAAATAAAAAAATACTCACTATTCGAAAACAACAAGACGATTTAAGTATCATACATGTAGGCTGTAGCTTTCGAAACGCGTATGACGAACTCAACTCTGCCGAATCTCTACTTTTATAGGGTGGGCCTGTGGTGTCTAGGGGTTGATTGGTAAATGTAAATAATAATAATGTTCTCGTTAGATCACCGAAGTCAAGCATCATTGGTCGCGGTCAGTACTTGGGTGGGTGACCACCTGGGAACACCGCGTGCCGTTGGCATTCACAAATTTGAGACCTGAATAGCCGAGTGTCTAGTGCTCTGGCGCTCGGTGCCACGGGTTTCGGGTTCGAATCCCGGCGGTGCCATGGATGTTTGTAGTGGTTCGGAATCCACTTTAAGCCGTAGGTCCCGGTCTCCTATGACTGTAAGAGCGTCACGGAGATCAAAGTCAGGCTTCTACCTACGGGTGCTCCATCACAACAGAAGCTGCTTCCTTCCCCTTCAATCATGAGTACGTATGTGCTCGTGGGCTTGGCCAGTCAAGTGGGATAAGAAACAACAACAACATAATAATGTAAATAGATGAGTGTTTCTTTTAAGGCCGACAGCCATTTAATTCGGTACAATAATATGTACATCGATATTTACTTTGACTATTAATTCGTCACAAACATCTTTGTCCTTCTCAATCTCTCGCTGCCGGCTGCAGCTATCCCGTCGGCCGCCAGTCTCGCTTCTTCTCTCTCAACAACGGGGATCTGTTCCCTCCTCCTGGGGTCAAGGTTCAGAGTTCGATGCTCCCTACGTGGTGAAAGGTCTGGGTCAATGACACATAACAGTAATGTGTTGCCGTCTGCTAATTAGCAGACAAACAAATCCTACATACATAATATTATTTTTTGTCTTTTTTCAATTCCTTTTATTAGCTCCCACTCTCCCTATATATATATCTTGTTCAAATCTTCAATCGTTCATAAAATACTTTTTATTCATCCACTCAAGTTCAAATACGTTTTTTTGAAACTTGTAGTGGATGACACTGGATGTTAATACAGTGTTTTTTCTAATATTAATTCATTCATTAAATTTAATTAATTAATTAATTTTTTTTAGATTTAAATTGCATATATCTACTAATAAATGACACCAGATAAACTTTAAAAAAATGAATGAAAATTATTTATAAAGGACTTTCTGCAATGTAGTGAAAAAAAAGTAGGAATTGACTTTAAATTTTTTGTTTTTATATTACTTGTTTTTAATAAAGAAAATTCAGATGCCCAAAATATTCCTTCACTTCATTTCATTTATCTACTAACGAAAGCAAAACATTGTATGTTTTTGTTTGTTTGTTTATTGAACTGAGACCATCAACGCAGATACAATTTAAAATTTACTAAAGAATTAAAAAAAAATCATTGAAATTTAATGTTCTTTTGCTCTTTTAAAAAAAATTTATTTTAGAAGAAAGTTTTATTTCAAACTTGTAATGGAAAAAAATATATATACATTTGTCAAGAAAGAAAAAAAAATTGTTTTGGATGATTTCCAAAAATTCGTTTCAATAATCGCCAGATAATGAGGTTATCAATTGTTTTAAAAGCATTTGAAAGAAGAAATTTTTTCAAAAAAAAAATAATAATAAATAAATAAATAATAGAAAATGAAAAACTACAGTGAAGTAAATATAAAATTCTGCAATAAAATAAAGACTGAAGAATGTAGAAAAGAAAAATGACGCTTTATAAAATTGGACTGCGTTCCAAAATTATTTTATTTTTATTTTTAAGCTATCAAGTTAGATCAGCATTAAATCTCTTTAAAAACACATAAAGTGAATGCCAGGTTTTTCTGAGATTTTTCCAATTTTACGTTTGATGCATACATAATATACAAAGCATCTATAATTACAAATCGACTTGATTCGCGGCCTAGTGTTAGATACACAGTTAACTTTATAGAGGGCTAAAGTTCGAATCTCATAGTTGCGTCTAACAGGTGGGCTGAAAGGTTCATAGGCTAACATATAGATGGCGGTACTAGTATTAAATCCATATGATTTTTAATTAGCCCTAACCTTCAAAAGACACGTGTATAAATTTGACAGCTGTTGCACTATTAGTATGTGAGTTATAGCATTTTTAGTGAAGAAACTTTTCTTAGTTTGAAAAAATGGATAAAAAGGAAATTTCGTGTGTTAATAAAGCATTGCTTTTTGGCGAAAAAAAATACTATTGAAGCCAAGGCTTTGCTTGATAAACATTATTCAGACTTTTCACTAGGAAAATCAACCGTAGAGAAGTGATTTGCTAAATTTAAACTAGGCGAAATGAGCACCGAGAACGATGCACGCAGTGGACGCCCCAAAGAGGCTGTTACCGACGAAAACATCAAAAAGATTCCACAAAATAATTTCTGATAACCGTAAAGTGAAGTGGATTGAGATAGCTGAGACCCTGAAGATATCAAAGTAACGTGTTGGACGTATCGTGAATGAATATTTGGATATGCGAAAGCTCTGTTTAAAGTGGATGCCGCGCGAGCTCACAATCGACCCAAAACAACAACGAATTGATGACTCTAAGCAGTGGGGTTAGCAGTGGGGTCTTTTCCCGGGTTATCTCTCATACTTGTAACAATTCAAAATCTGCATAATTATCCATAGAAATAGAAATACACACCCATAAGCTATTCTAAAGGTGATATAATTCATTTCTTTTAGATTTTACGAATTTACTGATCAACTTGTTTCACACCCTGTTTTTGTATATTTTATAAAAATATTCGGGGGTTTGTTTTTATCTGCTCATGAAGTTGTAGATATTCACCCTTTTGCTACTTGCTGGAGATTATTTTGGAGCTTGCCTTACATTTGGGTATAGTAGGGGTGACTCTCCCTGAAAAAAAACCCCTTTTCAGACAGTTTTTCTTTCTATAAAATAAGAATGACAATTTGATAATTTGAATACATGCTGTTACAATCGCTGTCTAATATACAGATTTCTTAAATCAATGGGTAGACTGATGCCAATAGGCTAGCGCTCTGGCCTTTGGTACCATAGGCTCCAGGTTCGAATCCTGGCGGTGGCATGGATGTTTGTGGGTGGTTCGGAATCCACGTTAAAGTGTAAGTCTCGATCTAATTAACTCAAAGTGTGCAAAAAATAACAGTAGAGCGGCAAAATAAATTGAATTAAAATAAATGGTCACAACGGATGCGGCCAGCAGATTCAAGCCTAATTCCTCCTGTACGCTAGAAGGACACATAGAGCAACATTAACCAATTTAAGAGTGAAAACGGTAATCATCAATATAGATTTCTTAGGTGCATTATTAAAACAGTTTAATCTATACATTTATTGTCAGATCTAAGCTGTTTATATAAATATTTTGCTATGACAACAAACTAAAAATACTCAAGTGACCTAATTTTGAAAATTTATTTTCTTTTTTCATAAAGATATCAACTAGAACAGGGCTCTCCAAACTTTCTAGCCTTAGGGCCATACTGTCTACTCCAGTAAGTACCAAGGGCCAAAACCGCATGTACATTTTAACTACAAACTATTGTCAGGGGAAAATCACAATTACACAATCTCTTTTTACAAGTGGAAACCCTGCGGTTTCATTCGCGTTCATTTAGCTTTTCCGTTCCTGAGGGATTTTCAGGATAAAAATCATATGTTCGATTCAGGATATATACATTGCAAACATCGATATTTATACCTATGCGATACTCTTTACCCCAACATAACTACCGAGGGTGACCGCGGGATGTTCACTAGTTTATAATGTTAGGGGGGTTCATTTCAATTATTTGTCAGTTGTTATGCTTAAGTTAAATTGATCGCGTATTATGCTTGTCATTAAGCTTTACCTAGCAAGTCAATAAAACCGAGTTATTATTGTGTTATTTTATCCAACATATGACAGCTATTCTCTGTCGCGGTCCGAATAGATGCCACTGGCGGGCCGTAGTTTGGAGACCCGTAAAATAGAAGATTCATCAAGTAAATCTATTCGGTGTTAAATAAAATATATTTTAATTACTTATCAATAAATGTAATTTTTATTATTTTCTTTACTAATAATTCTTATTACCATCAAGGATTACTTACCTTAGTGTAATACATTTTCTAAAGTTAATGTGATTATTCGGTTAAAACAGCGGTTGCCAATCGGCTGCATCTTGGGACATCTAATATAGCAAGTTCTATGTTTCATTTTAAGTGACCTCAGTGATCATCCCTAGATACGCACAGATGATTGGTGATAGCAGAGCAAACGAAACTCTTGGTTCAAGTTGTTAGCGCTTTTGGTTCAATTTACACCTGCGAATTGTTTTTTTTTTTTTTTTTTCGAAAATTAAATTGACCCAACACAAAATACACTCAAATATAACAGATGCAACCACCCATTACGATGTGCAAATAGCTAAATTGAGATCGATTTGCAAAGACTAGGAAGTTGAAATAGTCGAGATTAAATATCGCACTAGTAAAATAAATATTTTTTAACGATTTCATTTTTTTTATTTCATTTATATTTATATATTTTTTATATTTCATTTTGAGTATTATATATTTCTTTACCATGTGCGCTTAGTATCATTATTATTATATTATCTATGTTTACATGTAAGAATAATAGTAAACTCAAAAATCAAAACTCTTTATGTTTCAATTTTTCACTCCAAAAAATCTGTAGTGGATCTAAATCTAATATAGGGACATATAATTCTATATAGGATCTTGTATTCTATATAGGAATTCTATATAATTCTATATATTCTATATTAGGATGTATTTCCAAAGTGGCCCACAGGATCATTTGGGTTGGTTTGGATATCACACCTTTACTTAAAGATCCTTATTTGAATGAATCGTTTCGATAAATCTACCTCGTAATAGCCCTCTGAGCTTCAATTACAATGACTAACAATTACATTAACTAAAATTTAGGGAAATGGATAAAACACGCAATGATTACGAGCTAATTGTTAATGCACTTTTCCTGTAAATTGCCTTGAAAGTAAGTTAATTATAAAACCAATAACTCCAATATAATATAAAAAAAATACTATTTAAAAGCATATTATAAATAATAATATTTTAATAAGTTATATTGAAATACCTTAGAAATTTTATATAATTACTTACTTATTATTGTTATACACAAAATGAAGAAAGATATTTATAAATTTGAGTATTTTACTTATTTTTCAAAGTTTGAATTTGGCTCATACAATTTTTAAATTTTCTAATTGATTGACAAATGTGTTTTATTATTAATTGATTGATTTAAATTATTTTTGTTTTCATTTTATTTATCTTTAAAGCTTTTTCATATTCTTTTTTTATTTTGAAAATCAAATTTTTGTTATGAGTAGTTTTGAGTTCAAAGTTTGAATTTGACTCATAAAATTATTTAAAGTTTCCAAATTGATTAAAAAATATCTTATTTTTATTAATTGATTGATTTAAATTATTGATTAATTTTTCATTTAATTACATTTTTTAATTTTTTTCAATTTATTAATTTTGTTTTTTCATAGTTTTTTTTAATTGAATTTTTATTGAATTTTTATTTTTAATTGATTAAAAAATTTTATTTTTATTAATTGATTGATTTAAATTATTCATTTAATTTTTTTCATTTTATTAATTTTTAACGTTTTTTCATATTTTTCAATTCCTTCTATTAGTTCACACTCTCCCTATTTATATCTTGTTCAAATTTTCAATCGTTCATAAAATACTTTTTATGCATCCACTCAAGTTCAAATACATTTTTTTTAACTTGTAGTGGATGACACTGGATGTTAATACAGTTTTTTCAAATATTAATTCATTCATTAAATTTAATTAATTAATTTCAGTTTTTTTTAAATTCAAGTTGCCTATATCTACCAATAAATGGCGCCAGATGAATTTTAAAAACATGAATGGAAATTATTTAAAAAGGACTTTCTGTAATAAAGTGAAAAAAAAGTAGGAATTGACTTAATTTTTTTTTTTTTATATTACTTGTTTTCTATTTTGAAAATGATATATTTGTTATGATAACAATCGTTAAAACATTCATTTGTTCAGACAAACGAAATTTCCAAAAAAAATAATAATATAAATGAGAGATCTAATCACAGTTACCAATATTTTGCATTGAAAGCTAGTAATATTTTTTTTTCTACTGTTTTAATTAAAAATTAGCTAATAAGTTAGTGTTATAAGGAAGCTTAAATGTATAAAGTGTGGTTATCATTCATTTTCTTTAGAAAAATGTCATCAAAAATAACTGCATAAGTGTTCGTTTTGCTCATTGATATAATAAAAAATAAGTAATCATATAATTTTATTTAAAAATATAATATAATAACGGTAATTAAAATAAAAATTTTATTAATTCAAATAATAATTTAGTTTAATTTAATTTTTATTTTTATTATTTTTTATTTTTTATTTAATTTTTATTTTTTATAAATAAAATATATTTAATTTAATTATATTTTTAAATTATATTTAAAATAAATATAATTCAATATAAAAAAAATTTTATTGTAGATTTATTTAAATTTAATTTATTTTTTCTGAATTTTTCTTGAACTGAAATCTGCAGCTAAAAAAAACCCCTCCTTTTTATGTTATATAATATAAAATAAGAAATAGGAAGTATCTCTTAGTCGCATTTCAAATAAAAATTTACGGAACACAAAAAATAGATATGTAGATAAAGCAAGAAAAAAAAAGCTATGTTTAACATGACAAGTTTTCAGTAACTGAGAATTGTTTTAATCGTATTTTAATCTCTTAAAGATAATTATTCTTTTTTTACGAAAGCTCATTAACTTTCATACAAATCACATAAAATATCTTAAAATTTGAGAAATATTTTCAATTAATTGGCGGATGTACCATAAGAACTTATCAATGTGACAATACATTAAATATCAATTTCTAATTATACTTTTTATTAATTTTATAAAAGATACACGTAAATTACTTTTTAGAGCAAGGATGACCAACCCAAATGAACTTGTGGGCCACTTTTAAAATGCATCATAAAAAATTATATATAAAAATATAACTATTATACATAATAATATATATAATTTTATACGCGGGCAGCATATAAAATTATATATCCCCATATTACATTTAGACTCACTATGGAGATTTTTTGGAGTGAAAAATTGAAACATAACGAGTTATTAATTCTGTATTTACTATTATTCTTATTCTTATTACTATTATTCTTACATGTAAACATAGATAACATAATAATAAGGATACTAAACGCACATAGTAAATAAATATATACTAACAATGAAATATAAAAAAAATATATAAATATGAACGAACAAAAAAATGAAAATTAAAAACAACTTATTTTACTAGTGCGATATATGTTCTACTCTTTCACTTAGCTTTTGCAAATCGATCTCAATTTGGGTATTTGCACATCGTAATGGGCGTTGCAGGTTAGCGTCCGTTATGTATGAGCGTCTTTTGTGTTTGGTGAATTTCACTTTAGAAAAAACTGATTCGCAGTTGTAAGTTGATCAAAAGGCAAGCGCTAACAAACCACTTTAACTAGGAGTCTGATTTGCTCTGTTATCAACAAACAACTGTGCGTATCAAGGAATGATCATTGCGTCACTGAGGTCACTTGAAGTGAAGCATAGAAACTGCTATATTAGATGTTCCAAGATCTGCTTGCATCACGAATTCGCAGATTATTAAAAATATTATTATTTAATATTTTAAATATTTTAATTCAATATTTGAAATATTATAATTTAATATTTGAAATATATTATTATTTTAAAATTCCCAAATGCCATCCAATTGCAAATTTTAAGTGCGAAGAAATCCAGGCTTTCGATTGTCTGTCATATTATGACGTAAAGTGTTAGTATTCGGTGGAAACGTGTACATTACAAACCTGCAAAATTTTAATCTGCTCCTAAGTATAATTGCATTGTAAAAATAGTAACTGCATTGTAAAATTTGTGCTTTGCATTGCTGTTGACATTGTTAATACCTTTCCGAACCTAAATTAAATTGTCTAATCCTCTATCGGAAAGGTTGCACGACTTTCGGAAGCAGCAAATCTCTTCTTCATAGTTTGGAATAGTTACTTGGCTTCGTACCAATGATATCTAGTAACGATTCTCCCGCACTCTGACTCATTTATTTACAATTCCAGCAGGATAAATTCTGCATTCCAATTTCAATATCCATGGACTTAACTAATCCTACGGAAAGTAAACAGTTCCCAGATTGTCTCTGTTTAAATTGGATTTTATTATTTAAAATATACGGGGGCATTGTTACTCCGCGTCCATACCTTATCTTAGCTGGACATGTCTAATATGACTGTAGCGCGTTGGGCGTAATGCTGACAATTCTAACCCTTAAAAATAAAAACATCTCCTGTCAGACGGCCTACTTCCACCATGGGGTTGCTGCACTGATGATGATGATGATAATGATGATGATAACTACTTAAAATATTATAATTTAATATTGATGTCTGATGGCCTAATGGTTAATGCTCTGACGCTCGGTACCACAGGCAATGGATTCGATTCCCGGCGGTGACATAGATGTTCGCAGTTGTTCGAAATCCACTTTAAACCTTAGGTCTAGCCCAATATGATCGTAGTGCGTTGTGGAGGTAGTGTGACTCGTGTCCGTAGCTGTATCTTCAAGCTACGCGCGCCCCCTGGGTAGTGCTAAGTGAGTAACGTCGATGTAGCCCTTGCTTATGGCATACAGATTAACTGTCTCTGTATTGCTAGCTGTATTAGAACAAGAATATTTAACGATTATAATTAATATTTAAAGTATTATAATATAATATTTTAAAATATTTAAAATGTATTATTATTATTATTATAAAATATCCCAATGCCCTCCAATTGAAAATTTTAAGTGTGAAGAAATCCAGGCTTTCGATTGTCTGTCATATTATGACGTAAAGTGTTAGTATTCGGTGGAAACGTGTACATTACAAACCTGCAAAATTTTAATCTGCTCCTAAGTATAAAACTGCATTGTAAAATGTCTGCTTTGCATTGCTGTTGACATTGTTAATACCTTTCCGAACCTAAATTAAATTGTCTAATCCTCTATCGAAAAGAGTTGGGCACCCTTTCTGATAGCAAATCTCTTCTTCATAGTTTGGAATAGTTACTTGGCTTCGTACCAATGATATCTAGTAACGATTCCTCCTGCACTGTGAATCATTTATTTACAATTCCGGCGGGATAAATTCTGCATTCCAATTTCAATATCCATGGACTTAACTAATCCTATGGAAAGTAAACAGCTCCCAGATTTCAAGGGGAGAGAGAGAACTCTCACTTTCCTGAGAGAGCTGGAGATTAACTATCACCAGCGAGGAGAGGGAACGCTTTCTCGGGGTAAGGGAAGGAATTTCGATTTTAAATTGCTGCAAATGTTCGAAATTCGAGTTCTCGTGTCCCCTCCACCCCACCCCCCTCCTCTCGGAAAGTGCCGTAAACAATCCTTGGAAGAATTTGGGGAATTTCATTGAGGCCTGAAATCGATTTAAAGGGAAGGACGTGTTCGGGTGCTATGGGGTGGCGACTAATTTATCGGAAAACGATCTTGCGATTAAAGTCAAGCGGCTTCCGTAGGGGGGTGGGGGATCGCCCACAAATTGCAGTATTGTGTGGTGTCTTTCTTCATTTTAAAATAAAGAATCATATTTTCATGTATCCCTTACTATATCAATTTCTACAGATTGGTTTGGTTTGTCGCTCTATGGTCACCTTCTGCACACGAGGGATAAATAGACGACCTACAGTTTAAATAGGATTCCGAACACCTCATAAGCATCCATGGCTCCGCCGGGACGCGAACCCGAAACCTGTGGTACCGAGCGCCAGAGCTCTAGTCACTCGGCCATCTCAATTTCTACAGAGGCATTGACACGTGTGTAGGTTTAATTTTTAATTAAAAATATTCGAAAATAAAATAAAAAATAAATAAATGATTTAATTACAAAAAATAAATAAATAAATGATTTAATTACAAAAAAAATAAATTAATTAATTAATTAGAAAAAAAAAATCTTTTGAAAGTGATATAAAAAAAGTAGGTGTTATTTTCATTTCAACTGAAAATATTTAAAAAGGAAAAAAAAAAAAAAAAAAGATTTAATAACAATGAAAACCTCAATAATAAAAATAAAAATCATCGTTGTAATTTAATTAAAAATATTCAAAATTAAAAAAAATAAATAAATAAAAAATTTAATTACAAAATAAAATAATTTCTCGAAAGTGAAATTAAAATATGTAATTGTTATTTTTATTTCAAATGAAATTATTTAAAAAGGAAAAAAAAATTAATAATAATAAAATCCTCAAAAGTAATATTAAAAAACGTCATAGTTTTTTTAATTAAAAATATTTCAAAATAAAAAAATAATTTAATCACAAAAATATCTCTCAAATGTAAAATAAAAAGATGTGGTTGTTATTCTTATTTCAAATAAAAATATTTAAAAAGGAAATAAAAAATTTGGTTACAACGAAATCGACAAAAATAAAAATAAAAAAAGGTAATTGTTTTTTAATTAAAAATATTTCAAAAGAAAAAAAATAATAATAATTTAATTACAAAAGTATCTCTCAAATGTGAAATAAAAAGATGTGGTTGTTGTTTTTATTTCAACTGAAAATATTTAAAAAGGACAAAAAAAAAAAAAAAAATTTCATAACAACGAAATCCTTAAAAGTAAATTTAAAAAACATCGTAGTTTTTTTAATTAAAAATATTTCAAAAGAAAAAAAATTTTCATAACTACGAAATCCTCAAAATTAAAAAAAAATCCTTGTATTTTAATTAAAATATTCAAAAAGAAAGTTATAAATAAATAATTTAATTACAAAAATATCTCTCAAAAGTGAAATAAAAAGATGTAGTTGTCTTTAATAATTTCATTATTTAAAATGAAATTATTTAAAAAGGAAAAAAAAAAATTAACAATAAAATCCTCAAAAGTAATATTAAAAAAAAGGGGGCGTGAATGACCGACTGACTAGCGCTCTGGCACTCGGTACCACAGGTTTCGGGTTCAAGTCCCGGCGGGGCCATGGATGTTTGTAGTGGTTTGGAATCCACTTTAAACCGTAGGTCCCGGTCTAACAGGATCGTAGAGCGTTGCGGAGGTATTCTTACTCCGCGTCCGTAGCTTATCTTTAAGCTACACGCACCTTCTGGGTGAGTAACGTCGGTGCAGCCCTTGCTTTAAGGCATCGAAGACTCTAAGTGTTTGCCAGCTGCATTAGAACAAAAAAAATAGTAAAAAATGTCATAGTTTTTTTTATTTAAAGTTATTTAAAAAAAATAAAAGAAACAAGTAATATATAAAAAAAAAATTTAAAGTCAATTCATACTTTTTTTTCACTCTATTGCAGAAAGTCCTTTATAAATAATTTTCATTCATTTTTTTTTTTTTAATTTTATCGGGCGCCATCTATTGGTAGATATATATTAAACTTATATTTAAAAAAAACTTAAAATGAATGAATTAAATTTAATTACTGAATTAATATTTGAAAAAACTGTACTAACATCCAGTGTCATCTACTACAAGTGCAAAAAAAAATGTATTTGCTCTTGAGTGGATGAATAAAAAGTATTTTATTAACGATTGAAAATATTTCAAAAGAAAGAAAATTCTGTTATAACAAAATCTCTCAAAGGTAAAAGGAATTAAAGTCCCCTGCAGGTCCCTCCAAAATTATTCTTTCTATTGTATATAGAAAGAAATGTAACGAAACCTGAAAAATTCTTAATAAATAATCTGATTTTTAATGCGAGATAATGTTGTAATCTTTATCGAATCTACTCGTTTTTTAAAATAATGAATTTAATGCGCGCCATTAGTAGGAATCGAGCCCTCATTCTCTTGTGTACACTGTTTAAATCAAGGGTGGCCAAACTTCGGCCCACCTTGAATATTTTTCCCGTCCGTAAGATTTATCATGCTTTTATAAAATATGTTTATTTTATAATGACCAAAGCAGTGAAAAACAATGAATTAAAAATATACACTATGTGTGCATCTCTATATTCATAATTTAATTGCCAAAATGATGAGAAAAATTGAACTTTGATTTTAAAGTAATATTCTTGCGAATAGAGGACAGATATTGCCTGTTTTATTTATAAGTCTATCGTTATATGTTCGCAGAATAATTAATTTATATTTCTAATATTTTAAATAGTAAATTATAATAATTTAAATAATAAATTATAATAATTTAAATAATAAATTATAATAATTTAAATAATAAATTTTAATATTTTAAATAGTAAATTAGAATAATTTAAATAATAAATTATAATATTTTAAATAGTAAATTATAATAATTTAAATAATAAATTATAATATTTTAAATGGTAAATTATAATAATTTAAATAATATATTATAATATTTTAAATAGTTTATTATAATAATTTAAATAATAAATTATAATATTTTAAATAGTAAATAATAATAATGTGCAATTTAAACAGAGACAATATCATTTAAAAAAATTAAATAGACTATTGAAATGATGCAATAATAAACTGTCAAACTGACTATTAAAAGGAAATTAACACTATTATAGAAGTCTATTGTTAAATTAATAGACTAAAATAAATAAAAAATATACTATTAAAATGATACATCATATATGTAGATATATTATACGAATTTTTGATGAAGATAACGAAACTTAAATAAAAAAATTCCCTCGGAATTAAAATAAAAATAAGTAGTTAATATTTTTATCAACTGAAAATACTTAAAAAGAAAAAAAAGATTTATTAACATAGAATATCTCAAAAGTAAAAGTAAAAAAAAAAAAAAGAAAATCTCCGTAAGTCAGCATAAAAATATTCTTTCTAATATTAAAATATTATATTTTTGATAGGATAATGTAAGTAATAGGAGAAATTTTTGTATTACATCGTTTAATAATATTATCAAACAGATTTTTATTTAAAATCAAACCATATACCTTAGGGTTCATGGCATAAAATTGGGATTTCGTCGGATATAAAAATCGCACGTAATGCTCTTTCATAATCTCACGTAATGCTTACGTAATTAATTACATTTAATTACTTTAATTACATTTAAAACTTAAAATTTGATCATTCGGTGTAAAAATACAGTATTAATTACATAGTAATAACTTAATAATAATATTAACATAATATAATTAACATAGTAATATAGTATTATAAGATGTCTTAATATAGTATTTGTAAGATGATTCAATTTAAAAACTAGAAATTAATTTTTTATAAGAAAATCCTTTTAAGGAGCATTTTTAATTTGTTTTACTAACTATTCATAGATTTTTAAATTAATTAATACTCAAATGGTTTATATGTTCTTAAAATTATAGATAAGATTTAAAAACATTTTTTTTTTATTTTATGCTTTGCTGAATAAAATTTCTTTTAACAATGAATGTACAATTTTTTTTTAAATTAATGCAGTATTTAATTTCTTTATATAATTGCAGTATTGGAGATATAGTTAAAAACTATGTAATTTGTTTTTAATCTTTCTCTTTTTTCACCCTTGATCTAAATTCGTATTTAATAATGTTTATAAAATCTTTAATATAAGTATAAAATATTTATCCATCTGTCCAAGGTTAAATAATACATTCAAACGAAGAAAATTAATCTAGTGATTTATTTATTTCGGTTAATAATGTTTTCTTTTTTATTTACTACTTTTATTATTTTAATTTATTTTTTTTATGCTTTTTTTTATTTCTTATTTTATTAATTAATTTATTTATTTTTTCATTTATTTATTTTTTTTTTTCAATTTATTTTCTTTCTTAAAAATATTTTTTGTTTTAAAAAATATTTTTTTTGATACAATTTTTTTTTATTATTATGTACGATATTGTTGGGCGTAGGGCTGCTAACTCTACTCTGTAAAAACAAAACATCTCCTGTCTCAAAATCTTCCAGTAGGCACCATGGGGTTGTTGCGACAACCCCATGGTGATGAGGATGAAGATAATGAATACGAATTTTAAAAATTTATTCGAACAATTTTTTAAAAAAAATTTCAAATAAATATAATGGATTATAAAGGAAAAGTAATTAAAAAAAAAGCAAACCATATAAAAAACCGTATAATCATAATCATATGCATTGTATTGTGCATTAAAATTGTGAAGGTCGCACAGACATTCTCTAATTTCCTGAGTCTCAGTACATGTCACCAAATATCTGCTATAAAATTTGAGTCCATAGGTTGTTCTCATTAGTACAAAGCACTAATTGTATATAATATAACAATCCACAATAAATTTCGTTTACAGTCAAATTTAATTGACGGGTTTATTATATATTTTTCAAATAACATACATTCCACTTTCCTGTCAATGAAATGCCAAAATTCTTCTCGTGAGAAAAAAATGCTACAATACAAATATACGCATGCATATATAAAGGGTACCATAATCATATTCATTATGGTATTGCTATAAATAATAATCATCATAATAATATAATTGAATCATATTGAATGCAATATAATTCTATTGAATAATCATATTGATAATCCTATTGAATAATCATATTAAAGCATTATCATATTAAAGCAATGCACTTGGATTTATAATTTTTTGTTTTTATTTTCAGTTAAATTTCATCGATTTTAAATGACAATTTACATGTTTCTCAATCCTACAAAGAATAAAGTAACTTTCTGCTGATTTACACTTATATTACATATTACACTTATTTACATATTCTTACAAGCAGCATAATAACAACAGCATTTATAATTTAAAAGTAAACTGCAATTTCGAATTTCTACACAGAAAATACGATTTCTGACGTAAAACGCCAATTAGATTTCAAACGCAAAAAGAGAAGAATATTCTGAAAATTAACAACAACCGAACAGCATAGAACAGGAATCAATAAATAGATTCTTTTCTTGACTCCCTTTTTCCCTGAAATAAATCAAAAGAAAACATTCTAATTCGTAAAAGCAACTCCAGCGGTTATTATTTATTAGCGCCAAAAATATTTCCAAACAACAAAATGGCGAATTTTCGATTAGTGTATAACATTTAAATTAAAATCAATATTCCTCCCTTACCATTGCCATTCTTATTTCATTATATGTTTTTTTTAATTTGCAATTGTAGAAGAAGGCGCTAATGATTTCACCGTTGAAACAATTATGAAGATAATATTGGAAAAATGGTTCTTTTCGCTGGCGGTGAAATGTTCTGACGTTAATCCTATTATGTTCTGTTCTCAATCACTGAGAAAATTACGGTAACATTATTTCTTTTTTTCCATTTATATCTTTGGATTCTGCACCTTTTATAGTATTTTTGTGAATTAAGAATGTAATTTTCATTTCGTAATTTCTTTTTATATTCCTTCTGAGGGATTGGTGGAACATTCAATTGCTTTTTGAATGGAATGAAAAGTGGTTTTTGTTTTTTATTCCAACGAAATCAAATTAAAGTAATCTTGAATTTTAATAGCATTCACAGGAAATGGGATCTAGCTCATTAAATTCAAGCTCTGCTTCTTAAAGCTCTGATAAAAAGGAATGACTACTTTTGATTTATTTCAAAAGGAGACTCTTTGTTGGTCTTTGAATTTGAGATGTTTTTTAAAACGATTCATAGATTATTATTAACTTCCATTCAACTAAATACGTGTAAGTTAATAATCTACTATTCAATAAGAATGAAGCGTTACTTTTATGAATATAAGTTAATTTAATAGTATAATTAATTGCATTTTAACATCTCATTTAAGATTCTAATTTTTTTATTCAAATTGCCTTTTTAATCTGTATATTTATGTTGTTGTTTCTGTTCTGATGCAGCTGGTAATACGAAGACAGTTAATCTTTATGCTATAAGCAAGGGTGGAACCACTGTTACTCATTTAACACTACTCAGGAAGTACGTGTAGCTTGAAGATATGCTATGGGCGTCAGTAACACTACCCTCTGTATATATATATGTGTGTATATGTATTGTAGCATATTTTTCTTACGGGAAGAGTTTTGGCAATTCATTCCCAGGAGAGAGGAATGTATATTATTTGAAAAATATATAATAAGCCACTCACTCAAATTTGACAGCAGACGAGCTTTATTGCGGTTAGTTATATTACATGCAATTAGTGTTTTGTACTAATGAGATCAACCTGTCACAAATCTGAGAGCAGATATTCGGTATCATGAATAATGAGACTCAGAAAATTAGTGATTTGCCATTCGACCTTCACAGGTCGAAACAATTACAGATTGAATATCAACCAACTGACATACCATGAGTTGTTTAATCGTGAATGGTGATAGACCACAGTTGAGAAGTGTCTGCTGCAACTCCTATTGATTTACAATTATACATAAAATAGCATTTATAATTTAAAATAAAATAATGTTTCGAATTCCTATTAAGAAAGTTCTTCTAGGATATCCGCAGTAAAAGGCCAATTAGATTTCGAATGCAAAAACTGAAGAATATTCCGAAAATTACAACAACCGAACAGCGTAGAACAAGAATCAATAAATATATTCGTTTCTTGGCTCTTTTTTTCTTTGAGATAAATCAAAAGAAAACATTCTAATTCGTAAAAGCAACTCTCTGGCAGTTATTATTTATTAGCGCCAAAAATATTTCAAAAACAACAAAATGGCGAATTTTCGATTAGCGTAGAGCATTTAAATCAAAATCAATATTCCATTCCCTTACCATTCCTATTCTTATTTCATTATACATTTTTTTTTTAATTTATAAATGTAGAAGAAGGCGCTAATGATTTCACCTTTGAAACAATTATGAAGATAATATTGGAAAAATGGTTCTTTTCGCTGGCGGTGAAATGTTCTGACGTTAATCCTATTATGTTCTGTTCTCAATCACTGAGAAAATTACGGTAACATTATTTCCTTTTTTCAATTTATATTGTTGGATTCTTCACCTTTTGTAGTATTTTGTGAATTAAGAATGTAATTTCCATTTTGTAATTCTTTTTTTATATTCCTCCTGGGGGATTGGTGGAACATTCAATTGCTTTTTGAATGGAGGGAAAAGTGGTTTTCGTATTTCATTCCAGCGAAATCAAATTAAAGTAATCTTGAATTTTAATAGCATTCACAGGAAATGGGATCTAGCTCATTAAATTCAAGCTCTGCTTCTTAGAGCTTTAATAAAAAGGAATTTCTACTTTTGATTTATTTCAAAAGGAGATTCTTTGTTGGTCTTTGAAATTGAGATGTTTTTTTAAAACGATTTATAGATTTTTAAGATTTCCATTCCACTAAACACGTATTAGTCAATAACCTAATATTCAGTAAGAATGAAGCGTTATTTTTATGAATGGAAGTTAATTTATTAGTTTAATTAATTACATTTTAACATCCCATTTAAGATTCTAATGGGTTTTTTTAAATTTAAATTGCTTTTTTAATCCTTATATGTATGCGGGTTTATGTATTGTAGCATTTTCTTTCTCACGAGAAGAATTTTGGCATTTTATTCCCAGGAGAGTGGAATGCATGTTATAAAAAAAATATATAATAAATCTATCAATTAAATTTTACAGTAGAAAATTTGAACCGGAAGTGAATAGATAGCAAGTGCAAGTTATCCATTAAAGCAGTTGACTATGCACGGTTAATATGCATCGTTTCCCGAACACTGAGTTATCTGATATGCATTTAGTCAATTACATAGCTAATAAAAACTGGAGTTCACTGTATATAAAGTGTAGCATTATTTTCTCACGAGAAGAGTTTTGGCATTTCATTCCCAGCAGAGATAAATGTATATTATTTGAAAAATATATTATAAAGGTCTCTATAAATTTGACAGTAGATGGCAGTGTGTGTAGCCATGTTACATCGACACTACCTGATTAAAGTCTATCGAATTGTCACTTATTTAACATACAAGTGAGGGACAACCTTCTTTTAAAAGTCATTTTTTCATCTTTTGCCGGTATGCATCTTGCGACAAACGTAAGTGGGAAAAATCCACCCACTGCTTTAAAAACAATGCTTTTAAAAGTATGCAGTTAAAACAATGCGCTAAAAAAATGTGTTATAGCATTTTTTCCTCACGAGAAGAGTTTTGCCATTTAATTCCCAGGAGAGAGGAATGTATGTTACTTAAAAAAATATATAATAAACCAATCACACAAATTTGACAGTACACGAGCTTTATTGTGGAAGTTTTGTTGCATGCAATTAGAGTTTTCTACTAATGAGAACAACTGTCATTTAAATTTGATAACAGATATTCGGTATCTTGTATAATGAGTCTCTTTATACAAGAAAGAGAAAGAATGAGAAAATTAGCGATTTTCCATGTGACCGTCACAGGTCAAAACAATTACAGATCGAATATAAATCAACTGACATAACAGTTGTTGTGGATCGTGTGAGTTGTTCCATCGTGAATGATGATTGGAAGCGAGTTGAAAAATGTCTACTCCAACTCCTGCTGATTTACAATTATATTTGAAACAGCATTTATAATTTAAAAGAAAACTACAGTTTCGAATTTCTGCAAAGTAAACATTATTTCTGAAGTAAAAAGCCAATTAGATTTCGAACTCAAAAAGAGAAGAATATTCTGAAAATTTACAAAAACCGAAAAGCATAGAACAAGAATCAATAAATAGATTCGTTTCTTGACTCCCTTTATCTCTGAGAGATAAATCAAAAGAAAACTTTCTAATTCGTAAGAGCAACTCCAGCAGTTAATATATATAAAACATTCCAAAACAACAAAAATGGCGAATTTTCGATTAATGTATAACATTTAAATTAAAATCAATATTCCACCATTGCCATTCTTATTTCATTATATATTTTTTTTTTAATTTGCAATTGTAGAAGAAGGCGCTAATGATTTCACCGTTGAAACAATTATGAAGATAATATTTGAAAAATGGTTCTCTTCGCTGGCGGTGAAATGTTCTGACGTTAATCCTATTCTGTTCTGTTCTCAATCACTGAGAAAATTACGGTAACGTTATTTTTTTTTTCAAATTATATCTTTGGATTCTGCACCTTTTATAGTATTTTTGTGAATTAAGAATGTAATTTTCATTTCGTAATTTCTTTTTATATTCCTCCTGAGGGATTGGTGGAACATTCAATTGCTTTTTGAATTGAATGAAAAGTGGTTTTTGTTTTTCATTCCAACGAAATCAAATTAAAGTAATCTTGAATTTTAATAGCATTCACATGAAATGGGATCTAGCTCATTAAATTCAAGCTCTGCTTCTTAGAGCTCTAATAAAAAGGAATTACTACTTTTGATTTATTTCTAAAAGTGATACTTTGTTGGTATTTGAAATTGAGATGTTTTTTAAAACGATTCATAGATTATTATTAAGTTCCCTTCAACTAAATACGTGTAAGTCAATAATCTACTATTCAATAGGAAGGAAGCGTTACTTTTATGAATATAAGTTACTTTATTAGTATAATTAATTACATTTTAACATCTCATTTAAGATTCTAATTTTTTTTTTTTTAATTAAAATTGCCTTTTTTATCTGTATATGCATGTTGTTGTTTCTGTTCTAATGAAGCTGGTAATACGAAGACAGTTAATCTTTATGCCATAAGCAAGCGCTGCACCACTGTTACTCATTTAACACTACCCAGGAAGTACGTGTAGCTTGAAGATATGCTATGGACGTGAGTAATACCACCCTCTGTATATGTATGTGTGTATATGTATTGTAGCATATTTTTCTTACGGGAAGAGCTTTGGCAATTCATTCCATTTCTTTGCAATTGAGATGTTTTTTTATAGATTATTAAGTTTTCCATTCAACTAAATGCGTGTAAGTCAATAATCTATTATTCAAAAAGTATGATACGCCATTTTTTTTAATGTAAGTTAATTTATTAATATAATTAATTACATTTTAACACCCCATTTACGATTCTATTTTTTTAAATTAAAATTCTTTTTTTAATCTGCATATATTATTGTAGAGTTTGGCATTTTATTCCCATGTGAGAGGAAGGTATGTTATTTAAAAATATGTAATAAATCTATAAATATAAATATATATAAAATGTATAATAACGATCAAATTTGGCAATAGAAAATGTGAACCGGCAGTGCATAGATAGCCCGTGCAAGTTTTCTCATTAAAGCAGTTGACTATGCAATGTTAATATACATCGTTTCACGAACACTGAGTTATCTGAAATGCATTTCATCAATGACATAGCTAATAGAAATGGGGACTGTACTGTAAATTGCAGCATGTTTTTCTCACGAGAAGAGTTTTGGCGTTTCATTCCCAGTAGTCATATCTGATAGTAGATATTAGGTATCTTGAGTAAAGATATTCATAAAATTAACGGTTGTCCATTCGACTCTTCACAGGTTGAAACAATTACAGATTGAATTTCAACCAACCCACATAACATGATTCGTTCCATTGAGAATGGTGATAGATCACAATTTGAGATATGTCTACTCCAACTCCTACAGTTTCACAATTATATTTGAAACATTGTTTATAATTTAAAGGAAAACTACAGTTTCTAATATCTACAAAGAAAATACAATTTCTGAAGTAAAAACCCAATTGCATTTCGAATGAAAAAAAGGAAGAATACTTTAAAATTTACAATAACCCAACAGCATATAACAAGAATCAATAAAAAGATTCGTTTCTGACTCCCTTTTTGTCTCGGATAAATAAAATAAAAACACTCTAATTGGTAAAAGCAACTCCCCGGTATTATTTATTAGCTCCAAAAATATTCCAAAAACAACAAAATGGCGAATTTCGATTAGTGAATAACATTTAAATTGAAATCAATATTCCACCCTTAACATTGCCATTCTTATTTCATTACATATATTTTTTTTTTAATTTCCAATTGTAGAAGAAGGCGCTAATGATTTCACTGTTGAAACAATTATGAACATAATATTTAAAAAATGGTTCTTTTCGCTGGCGGTGAAATGTACTGACGTTAATCCTATTATGTTCTGTTCGCAATCACTGAGAAAATTACGGTAACGCTATTTCTTTTTTCAATTTATATCGTTGGATTCTTCACCTTTTATTGTATTGGGTGAATTAAGAATGTAATTTCCATTTCGTAAATTATTTTTATATTTCTCCTGAGGGATTGGTGGAACATTCAATTGCTTTTTCAACGGAAGGAAAAGTGGTTTATGTTTTTCATTCCAAGGAAATCAAAGTAAAGTAATCTTGAATTTTAATAGCATTCACAGGAAATGGGATCTAGCTCATTAAATTCAAGCTCTGCTTCTTAAAGCTCTGATAAAAAGGAATGACTACTTTTGATTTATTTCAAAAGGAGATTCTTTGTTGGTCTTTGAAATTGAGATGTTTTTTTAAAACGGTTCATAGATTATTAAGTTTTCCGCTCAACTAAATACATGTAAGTCAATAATCTACTATTCAATAGAAATGAGGCATAGTTTTTATGAATAGAAGTTAATTTATTAGTATAAGTAATCACACTTTAACATATCATTTAAGATTCCAATGTTTTTTTGTTTTTTTTTAAATTCAAATTGCTTTTTTAATCTGTATATGTATGTTGTTGCTTTTGTTCTAATGTATCTGGCAACACGGAGACAGTTATTCTTTATACCATTAGCAAGACTGCACCGCTGTTACTCATTTAGCTCTATCCATGGGGTACATGTAGATTGAAGATATGCTACGGACATGAGTAGCAATACCCTCTGTATATGCATGTGTATATTTGTTTTGTAGCATTTTTTTCTCACGAGAAGAATTTTGCCATTTCATTCCCAGGAAAGAGGAAAGTATGTTATTTGAAAAATATATAATAAACCCGTCACTCAAATTTCGCAGTAGACATGCTTTAATGTGGGTAGTTATATTACATGCAATTAGTGTTTTGTACTAATGAGAGCAACTTATCACTCAAATATGATTGCAGATATTTGGTATCATGTATAATGAAACTCGGGAAAGTAGTGACAATCCGTCCGACTTTCACAGGTCGAAAACATTACAGACTGAATATCAACCAACTCATATACCATGAGTTGTTCCATCGTGAATGGTGATAGACCACGAATTGAGAAATGTTCAGACAAACATAAGTTGAGAAAAACATGATTTCTGGAGGCAAATGCCAATTATATTTCGAACGGAAAAACACAAGAAAAATCTGAAAATTACAACAACCGAACATGAATCAATACATTGATTCGCTTTCTTGACTCCCTTTTTTTCAGGTATAAATCAAAAGAAAACATTCTAATTCGTAAAAGCAACTCCGGCTGTTATTATTTATTAGCGCCAAAAATATTTCAAAACAACAAAATGGCGAATTTTCGATTAGCGTAGAGCACTTAAATCAAAATCAATATTCCATTCCCTTACCATTCCTATTCTTATTTCATTATACATATTTTTTTAATTTATAAATGTAGAAGAAGGCGCTAATGATTTCACCTTTGAAACAATTATGAAGAAAATATTGGAAAAATGGTTCTTTTCGCTGGCGGTGACATGTTCTGACGTTAATCCTATTCTGTTCTGTTCTCAATCACTGAGAAAATTACAGTAACGTTATTTCCTTTTTTCAATTTATATCGTTGGATTCTTCACCTTTTATAGTATTGGGTGAATTAAGAACGTAATTTCCATTTCGTAATTTCTTTTTATATTCCTCCAGAGGGATTGGTGGAACATTCAATTGCTTTTTGAATGGAGGGAAAAGTGGTTTTTGTATTTCATTTTAACGAAATCAAATTAAAGTAATCTTGAATTTTAATAGCAGTCACAGGAAATGGGATCTAACTCATTAAATTCAAGCTCTGCTTCTTAGAGCTCGAATAAAAAGGAAGTACTACTTTTTGATTTATTTTAAAAGGAGGTTCTTTGTTGGTCTTTGAAATTGAGAAGTTTTTTTATAGATTATTAAGTTTTCAAGTAAACTAAATACGTGTAAGTCAATAATCTACTATTCGATAAGGATGACGCGGCATTTTTTTGAATAGAAGTTAATTTATTAATAAAATTAATTACATTTTAACACCCCATTTATTATTCTATTTCTTAAAATTAAATTTTTTTTTTTAATCTGCATATATTATTGTAGAGTTTGGCATTTTATTCCCAGGAGAGGAAGGTGTGTTATTTAAAAATATGTAATAAATCTATAAATATGTATAAAATGTATAATAACGATCAAATTTGACAGTAGAAAATATGAACCGGAAGTGCATAGATGGCACGTGCAAGTCTCTCTTTAAAGCAGTTGACTATGCAATGCTAATATGCATCATTTCACGAACACTCGGTTATCTGAAATGCATTTCATCAATGGCATAGCTAATAGAAATGGGGACTCTACTGTATATTGCAGCATGCCTTTCTCACGAGAGGAGTTTTGACGTTTCATTCCCAGTAGAGAGGAATGTAGGTTATTTGGAAAATATACAATAAACCTGCCTTTCAAATTTGACAGCAGACAAGACTTATTGTGGGTAGTTATATTACATGCAATTAAACTTATGAGAACACTGCCACTCATATCTGATAGCAGATATTCGGTATCTCGAGTAAAGATATTCATAAAATGAACGGTTATCCATTCGACTCTTCACAGGTTGAAACAATTACAGATTGAATTTCAACCAACTGACATAACATGATTCGTTCCATTGTGAAAGGTGATAGATCACGATTCGAGATATATCTACTCCGACTCCTACAGTTTTACGTTTATGTTTGAAACATTATTTATAATTTAAAATAAAACTACAGTTTCTAATATCTACAAAGAAAATACAATGTCGGAAGCAAAAAGGATATTACATTTCGAATGCAAAAACGGAGGAATATTTTAAAATTTACAATAACCGAACAGCATATAACAAGATTCAATAAAAAGATTCGTTTCTTGACTCCTTTTATGCCTCGGATAAATCAAAAGAAAACATTCTAATTGGTAAAATCAACACCCCGGTATTATTTATTAGCTCCAAAAATATTCCAAAAACAACAAAATGGCGAGTTTTCGATTAGCGTAGAACATTTAAATCAAAATCAATATTCTATTCCCTTACCATTCCTATTCTTAATTCATTATACATTTTTCTTTAATTTGCAATTGTAGAAGAAGGCGCTAATGATTTCATTGTTAAAACAATTATGAAGATAATATTGGAAAAAATGGTTCTTTTCACTGGTGGCGAAATGTTCTGACGTTATTCCTATTATGTTCTGTTCGCAATCAATGAGAAAATTACGGTAACGTTATTTCCTTTTTTCAATTTATATCGTTGGATTCTTCACGATTTATAGTATTGGGTGAATTAAGAATGTAAATTCCATTTCGTAAATTTATTTTATATTCCGCCAGAGGGATTGGTTGATCATTCAATTCCTTTTTGAATGGAGGTAAAAGTGGTTTTTGTGTTTCATTCCAACGAAATCAAATTAAAGTAATCTTGAATTTCAATAGCATTCGCAGGAAATGGGATCTAGCTCATTAAATTCAAGCTCTGCTTATAAGAGCTCTGATAAAAAGGAATTACTACTCTTGATTTATTTCAAAAGGAGATTCTTTGTTGGTCTTTGAAATGGAGATGTTTTTTTTTAAAAAGATTCATAGATTATTATTTAGTTCCATTCAACTATATACGTGTAAGTCAATAATCTACGATTCAATAGGAATGAAGTATTATTTTTATGAATAGAAGTTAATTTTTTATTATAATTAATTGCATTTTAACATGATATTCAGGATTTTAACGTTTTTTTAAGAAATTCAAATTGTTTTTGAATCTGTATATGTATTGTAGCATTCTTCCTCCTTACAAGAATTTTAGCATTTCATTCCCAGGAAAGTGGAATGTACGTTATTTGAAAAATACATAATAAGCACATCACTCAAACTCAACAGCAGACGAGTTTAATTTTGGGTAGTTATATTACATGAAATTAATGTTTTGTACTAATGAGAACAACCTGACACTCAAATCTGATACCAGATATTTGGTATCAATGAGACTCAGAAAATTGGCAATTATCCCTGGGATCATGACAGGTTGAAATAATTACAGATTGATTGTCAACCAATTGATATACATGAGTTGTTCCATCGTGAATGGTGATAGACCACAGTTGAGAAATGTCTACTCCTACTCCTACTGACTTACAATTATATATAAAACAGCATTTATAATTTAAAAGAAAACTAATGTTTCGAATTTCTACTAAGAAAATTCTACTAGGATTTCGGCAGTAAAAGGCCAATTAGATATCAAATGCAAACATAGAAAAATATTTTGAAAATTACAACAGTTTAACAGCAAAAAAGAAGAATCTATAATTTGATTCGTTTTTTGACTCCCTTTTTCTCTGAGATAAATCAAAACAAAACATTCTAATTCGTAAAAGCAACTCCGGCAGTTATTATTTATTAGCGCCAAAAATTATTCCACAACAACATGGCGAATTTTCGATTAGTGTAAAACATTTATATTAAAATCAATATTCCACCCTTACCATTGCCATTCTTATTTTATTATATATTTTCTTAATTTGCAATTGTAGAAGAAGGCGCTAATGATTTCACCGTTGAAAGAATTATGAAGATAATATTGGAAAAAATGGTTCTTTTCGATGGCGGTGAAATGTTCCGACGTTAATCCTATTATGTTCTGTTCTCAATCACTGAGATAATTACGGTAACATTATTTCTTTTTTTCCATTTATATCTTTGGATTCTGCACCTTTTATAGTATTTTTGTGAATTAAGAATGTAATTTCCATTCCGTAATTTCTTTTTATATTCCTTCTGAGGGATTGGTGGAACATTCAATTGCTTTTTGAATGGAATGAAAAGTGGTTTTTGTTTTTCATTCTAACGAAATCAAATTAAAGTAATCTTGAATTTTAATAGCATTCACAGGAAATGGGATCTAGCTCATTAAATTCAAGCTCTGCTTCTTAGAGCTCTAATAAAAAGGAATTACTACTTTTGATTTATTTCAAAAGGAGATTCTTTGTTGGTCTTTGAAATGGAGATGTTTTTTTAAAAGGATTCATAGATTATCATTAAGTTCTATTCAACTAAATACGTGTAAGTTAATAATCTACTATTCAATAGGAATAAAGCGTTTCTTTTATGAATAATTAATTTATTAGTATAATTAATTACATTTTAACATCTCATTTAAGATTATATTTTTTTTAAAATTCAAATTGCTTTTTTAATCTGTATACTTTGCATGGCAGCCTTTTTTCTCACGAGAAGAGTTTTGGCATTTTATTCCCAGGAGAGAGGAATGTATATTATTGACAAGTTTATAATAAACCCATCACTCAAATTTAACAGTAGACGAGCTTTATTTTGGGTAGTTATAATTAGTGTTTTGTACTAATGAGAACAACCTGTCACTCAAATCTGTTAGCAGATATTCGGTATCATGTATAATGAGACTCAGTAAATTAAAGATTGTCCGTGGGATCTTCACAGGTCGATACATATACAGATTTAATATCAACCAACTGATATACCATGAATTATTCCATCGTGATGGGTGATAGACCACAAGCTGAGAAATGTCTACTCCAATGAGAAGATAGGGAAGCTGACCCCACTCCTCCTCTTGACGGATTTTTGGTGACGAAGGGAGAGAGAGTTCTGCGACAAGTCGACCCGTCGAGCTTTTCTTTTTTCTCTGAAGTGACTGTACCTTCAACCTTGAACTACCACCCGCAGTATGATCCCGTGTAATGTCCTACCATTGCAGTGTACTCCATCCTATCAATTAAATCACCGTGCGTAGAGCGTGAATAATTATGTATAAGTAAATAAAATTTCATGGTTTATGAAATTTTATTTACTTATACATAATTACGCTGTACGCACGGTGAGTGCCCATTTCTATTGAAAAAAATAATACCGAATGAAAAGCAAATTGAAAAAGAGAATTTAGAATCTATGTTACATTATAAATTATTCAAAATAATTAAAATTGCATTAGCGAAAAATGATAGTTGTCAATAACATCTTTTTATGAATAAAAAAAATCGACACTCTTTTGAAAGTCAATTTTAAAATGATAAATTACTTTTTAACTCTCGAAAACAGAAGTTTCATAATTGACTTGAGCTATTGAATTCAGATACTTGAAAGTTATGTTTTTGAAAGTTGAAACTAGTTTTTTATTTAGCTTCATCGATAAAAAAAATTATTCGAATTTATAAGTTATAATTCCTCACATTAAAAGTTTTTCATTGTGCATTTATTTTTAGATGCTATGGATTATTTAAATAAGCCACCTATATTCACTGATGCTCTGAAATACCGATATTTTTGCATTTTAGTGATAAAGCACACAGCTAACGTTCAGTAGGGCTCATATTCGATACTATTGGTGGTGTTCATTGCAGTCACTACTTTCAGAAACAAGAAAATGCAAGAAATGATTATGATAAAGTGAGTAAAACATCACCAGTTTTGCTCCATAGTAGAAGGTTTTGGACATATTTTATTAATCATTAGTCATGCTTCAATCTCTTGCGTTTTGAAATGCAATGCACTGTTCTCAGACCTGGCTGGTTATGCTGAATGAATACGACCTTTATGTAGAGATATTGCAAATACAATTATCTTATAAATATCTCCCCGTGTGGTAAAATGTTTCAAAATGTTAGGAGTCATCATTCAACACAAAGGATATCTCAAGTGGTAACTTGCAGAGATAATATGAGCACAATATAAGATGCGTTTTTTAATCACGCATTCGATGGTTCGGCAATTTCTAGAATGGGGCACCGTTCGAGTCATTCCCTTTCGGATTTTTTCGTATTTATTGAATTTATCCTGTCTATTTGGTATCCCCATTATAACTCTCTAATTCACCCTTTAATTAAAGAGTGCCTTCTGTACTTATATTATTATATTATTATGAATTCCTACAACAGTAGTCCAACGGATTACCCTACATCTTTACGAGGCCTCCAGATTCTCAAACGCGTTTCACAAATCGCCATATCCAATCACAATCGCACACGGCCCGTAGCCATCACACGTTATTACAATCACCCCAATCGCATCACGCAATTACACGGGACACGAACCCGAGCTCATTTCCATCAACCCTTGCAACGTAAGTACCCTGCCCCCTCCCCCTCGGAAAAGTCAACAAAGCAAAACCTCCCCCCTTAACTAGCCCCAGGGGCGGAGGCCGTAACCACCCTTTAACACAATAAAGACATTTCCTTGATTGTGGCCGGGGCCTTCCGCGAGATTATTGATTAGCGCGAACATCGGCTTTTGCAGCCCGCGGACCGGTTACAACAGTTACAACGTCACGGATCGGACCGCCAGTTGGGAGATCGGGAGTTCTGGGATTGGTCAATAAAAAGGTATAGACTTAATGCGTTGTGGATTGGATGTTGTCATTCGTTTTTAGTCGTAGGAATAAGGATTCAATTTTCAGTGCACGGTATATTTTGTAGAAGTGGGATGTACACAGTAATGTGGATGTCACCATATATCATTTTATTCAAAAAAGTTATATTATTATTTTTTTTATCATCTGTGAAAATGATGTTGTCCTGGTTAGGGGTTCGTGGCGCAATCCAAAAAGGGAAGCAAACAAATAAAACTCCATTCCCTATTTGCAAATTTTGGCGGGAAAATGGTAGTTTGGGCTCCTTAACTCTTGATATGATTCATGAATAATGTTAATCCTCAGGAATTTTCAGGAGAATTTGGCTTTTGCTTGGAGTGTTTTGTAGTAGGGTTTGAATCACTTTTCATGTTTTGGGTTTGGATTTTAAACATTTGTATATCCAACGGCTATAAGTACTTGTAGCCCGTTGATCAATTTCTTCTTCTTGAAGTTTTATATTTATCACTTTTGGCATTTTTCTGTATAGTGCTTATACAGGATATAGTGCTTCTTACTGTATTTGGAATACTGCATTCTTCATTTACGACTAGAATTTTCAAAGTATGATATATTCTCTTGGTTATTGAATGTGATAGTGATTCTTGTAAAATTCGGAATACTCATTTATGCCTAGAATTTTCAAACTTTTATATATTCTTTTGGGTATTGCATGTGATTATGTTTTTCGTAGAATTCAGAATACTTCATTCTTCATTTGCGACGACATTTATCTTACTTTTGTATATTCTTTTAAAGATTCCTGAACAATTCATTCTTCATGAAGTTCTTAATCTATTCAGCATTGCTGTATTTATATGGCTATTTGAATTTGGCCATTCTTGTAATATTCCAATCAATTGCTTCGCATATCTCGTGCATTATTAAACATTGGCATATTCCTCAGTTTATTCATTAGTTCTCCAATGTTCACACATGATAAGTTGCCGAGCAGATTTCAGTATTTTATCTTTTTGTTATTATTATGTTAGCTCTCCTGATACACAACTCAAATTATACAGACAAATAGTGATTAAAAGATATGCAGAACAGTTTACTTAAGGTACTTTCTTTTATTTTCTTTTTTTTTTTAAAAAAAAAAGAGATTTCAGATTTTTGATAAAACATTATATGTGATATTATCCATTTCTGACATATATTTCAATAAAGGATCAGTATTTTTTTTAGCACAATTTTCAGTGTGTAGTATAGATTGTTGAACATGGATGTATACACCAATACGAACCCCACCATATGCATTTTATTAAAAAAGAGTTATATTAAAAATTTCTATTTTTTATTTATATTTATATCATTATTTTTTTATTATAAAAATTTATAATAAAAAATAATAATATTTATTTTATTTATTTTATTTATTTATTTATTTTATTATTATTTTTTATTTGGAAAAATATATAAATGGTTTTGGTTCTTAAAATAGATGCATTTCGTGCATAGAGTAATAATACAATAAAGCTCGCATTGAGGTTGCCAGTTTGGGGTAAACATAATCATCATGTGCTTTGTAAGTTAACATATGCCATGACACCTTGGCGATTTTTGGCCACGCCCTTACTGTTGCCTATTACTATTCTATGCTGGAGATCTATCTTATGGAAAAAATTCTTGTTTTTAGCTGTAAATAAATGTAAATTTAATTTTTCAAAAAATTGCACTAATTATTCCATTAATTTATTTCCTTGTGTATTTTATTTTACCTCCGAAATGTTTAAAAAATAAAAGATTCATTTAAATGAACTTTTTGTGGGGCCTGAGGGCCGAGTGATTAGAGCTCTGGCACTCGGTGCCACAGGTGTGTTCGACATGGATGCTCTGGCGGTGACATGGATGCTTATAGTGGTTCGGAATTCATTTTAAACCGTATATCCTGGTCTAATATGGCTGCAGAGCGTTGGGAGTAGTGCTGAGAACCCTACCCCTTGAAAAGAAAACCTGTCTAGAAATCTGCCCGTAGGCGGACGGCCTTGGCCCACACGGGACTGTTGCGCCGATGATGTTGATGCAGTTTTTGTAATGTTTTATGATATTTCAAACAAAATTATTCGAGTTTAAACAAAAGGACACGTGCTAATGACATTGTATCTAATTATCTTCAGTAAGCACATAGTTAAATAAATGTACGAAGAATTTCAGACATTGCTCAGAATGTTCAGAATCACTTAATGACAATTTTTACGTTTTCCAAATAAATGCGCTCAGGAGAAAGAAGCCAATTGGCGATAAAGCGCCAACTTTAGTACGAAAAGAATAAGAGATATTTCCCCCAACTTTTTATTCTTTTAGAATTGGGAGACGCACTCTATTTTATTGTTACTCTATGGCATGGGTGGCAAACCCGCGACCTGCCTTGAATATTTTTTTAGCCCCGTGAGATTTATCACACTTTTACAAAATATAAAATTAACTTTATGAGTTTAAATTTTAAAAAAATTAATTTTATGAAGTTAAATATGAGTTTAGAGTTATAAGTTCGCAGAATAATTAAATTATATTCTGTGAACTCATGATGAAGAATAATTAAATTATGTTCTGCAAATTTATTAAATTTTAAAAATTATCCCATTCTTAGTTGAAGTTGTTAGCGCTTTTGGTTCAATTTACACCTGTGAATCATTTTTTCTTTCGAAAATGAAATTAACCCAACACAAAACAAGCTCAAACATATCGGACGCTAACCTGCAACACTGATTACGATGTGCAAATACCCAAATGGAGATCGATTTGCAAAAGCTAAGTGAAAGAGTGCAGAAAAAATATCGCACTCGTAAAATAAATATATTTTAATGATCACATTTTTTTATTATTTAATTTATATTTCATTTTTAGTGTTATATATTTCTTTATAATGTGCGTTTAGTTGTATCAATCATTGTATTATCTATGTTTACATGTAAGAATAATAGTTAACACAAAAAATAATAACCCATTATGTTTGAATTTTTCACTCCAAAGAAAATGTCTATAGTGGGTCTAAATATAATATGGAGATATATAATTTTATAAGCGGCCCGCGGAGTTAGGATGCATTTCCAAAGTGGCCAGCAAGATCATTTGGGTTGGCCATTGCTGTTCTATGGTTTTGTAGCTTCCTCAGCTGATCAATCCTTTCACTTCTCTATGGTAATATTTTTCAACAATAAAAGGACGATTCCATTCTAGATTATTAAATTTTTTTAGAAATTGGAATGAAGTTAAAAACTATCTTTAATTATGATTTTTGCATAGGTCTGAAAAATTAAAAAGATCTTTTAGAAGTATTTGCAGTAAGTAGAAAGAAGAAAAGTTCGCAGAAAAGTCGGATAACCATCCTTAAATACTTATACTAAAGGCATTCTCATGATTCTGCTACCTTCCTGGAGATATCGATTTGGTGATAATAGCAACCTCTGGCTTGATAGTCATAGAACGGTTAACATCGTTAGAGCAGATCACCATTTTGCAGTGCGGGAAGGAAATTTCGCAACTTTGTAGAGTGAGTTCTCTTGATAATAGTCTACAATTGAGGTTTGGTGCCATCAATGAAACAGGAAAGAACTTGATTCTTGGCAATGAGAAAAATTTATTAGGGGATGGTGGAATAAAGATAACATGTATAAAATAATTTTTATTCAATATTTTTAAAAATGGTATTTCCAAATGTATGAAAATAGTGTTTAGGAAGAATCTAATCAAAAGAAATGTACTATGGTGAATGTGACTATTATTGATATGTTGTTGTTCTAATGCAGTTGGCAATACGGAGACGGTTAATCTTTATGCCATAAGCAAGGGCCGCACTGCTGTTACGCATTTAGCACTACACAAGGAGCACGCGTAGCTTGAAAATATACTACGGACGAGAGTAACACTACCCCCACAACGATCTAAAATCAAATTAGACCGGGACCTATGATTTAAAGGGGATTCTCAACCACTGCAAACATCCATGGCACCGCTGGGACTTGAACCCAGAGCGCTTGGCCATCAATGCTAGAATTTCTTCAAATAATTCATTCAAACTATTCCATTGCACTTTATTCATTTTCAGATAAATCACCATCGTTATCATTATTGGCACAACAGCCACATGGTTGGTCAAGGACACGTGGCTGTGGTGTGTTACAGGCTTGTTATATTTAGTTTTATTCATTCATTTCCTCTCAAATTTTAAGTGCTTTGATCGTTAGTGCCACAGGCTTCAGGTTCGAATTCTGGTGGTGGCATTGATGTTTGTTAATGGTTCGGAATCCACGTTAAACTAATTAGCCCAAAGTTTGCACAAAATGACCGTAGAGCGACAATCCAAACAGCACCCAAGACTTTTTGAACTTCTTTTAAGAATTCCTTTTTGTTTCAAAATATATTAACACTATTTTTCTGAAAAATATAAAATAGACGAACCTTTTTCCACATCTTAATGTAGCGCATTCTTTTTTTAAGATCCTTTACAGAAATCTTTTGATAGAAATATCACTAACATTCCCTTTAAAATATATTTTTTTGTTGTTTTTTTAAAAAAAGAAACAATGGAATATTTAAAAGACAAAATGCTTAAAAGCAGAAAGATGCAAGACACTAGATGCAAATGGACCCTTGAGAAAGCGGTTCTCTACATAAACCACTAGGGAGAGCACGGATCCAGTGAGGATTTCACCATCTGTTGGACTCTGAGGGGGTTTCCACTGCGTGATGTAGACAAGTTTTTCCACTTAGGATTTTCATAAAAACGATAGTGCACTAAAGGAGAAGAAAAAATGTTGGAACTGGAATTGTAGAAAGGGACACCTTTATCTTTTGGATGCGGTAAGCTTCCATATAATAAAAAAAGGTGGTGATATATATGTTTCGAGATTTTGTATCCGGAGGGCATGGAAAGAAAGAGATATATTCTAAGCTTTTGTGCAAGAATGATTCTGTAGAAAGATGTACCACTGTGTCCAAAAAGTAACACCCATTTTCAATTTAAAATTCCCGGGACTTATGGAATTGCAATTCTTTTTCAATTCCTTTTATTAGCTCACACTCTCCCTATATATATCTTGTTCAAATTTTGAAACGTTAATAAAATACTTTTTATTCATCTACTCAAGTTCAAATACATTTTTTGGAACTTGTAGTGAATGACACTGGATGTTAATACAGTTTTTTTAAATATTTATTCATTCATTAAATTTAATTCATTAATTTTAGTTTTTTTACATTTAAGTTGCATGTATCTACCAATAGATGGCGCCAGATAAACTTAAAAAAAAGTGCATGAAAATTATTTATAAAGGACTTTCTGCAATAAAGTAAAAAAAAAAAAAAAAATTGGAATTGACTTTAAAATTTTTTATATATATATTAGTTTTTTTCTTCTTTAGGTTGCTGGCACTGTCCTTGACATTTGTGTGAAATTTGACGTCAAAATATTCATTAGTGCTTGAGTTACACTTGGTTTTGTGAAGAGCTAAAATTGAATTTGAAATGTCTAATTAATTGAGCAAAGAACTTGCATCAAATTTTGTTCGCGGAAACATATAGAATGATGCAGAAGGCATTCGGTGAGCAGTCCTATATCGGAAATAAATGCTCAGAAGTGGTATAAACAGTTCAAAGAAGGCAGAGAACGCGTTGAAGACGAAGAGCCCTCTGGTCGACCCTCCACCTCAACCGACGAAGCTCACGCCCCAAAGATTAAAGATTTTGTGCATGCAAACCGTTGAGCTACAATTAGAGACCTTGCTGACGATTTTGGAATTTTAAAAGGATCGGTCAATTCTATTTTGGGTATCAAACGCGTCGAATCTCGATTGGTACCGAAAATGCTGACTGCGCTAGCTCACGCTCCATTGATTCTTCGTGACTTTTTCGCAAAAAATGAAACCCATATCGTTCCACAAAGACCGTATTCACACCGTGGGACTTCTGGCTATTCCCTAAACTTAAAAGACCACTCCGGGAACACCGTTTTGAGTCGATTGAAGAGATTCAACATGAATCACAGCTCGCTTTGACGGCCATCCCTGCCGATGACTTTTTAGCATGCATTGAGGATTGGAAATAAAATTGGCATAAGTGCATTGTGTCCGCAGGGGATTACTTTTAAGGCGGTGAAATAAATTTGGAAGAATAAATAAAGAGTTTTTGAAGAAAAAAATAATTGGTCTTACTTTTTGGGCACAGTAGTGTACGATATTCTACTACCAGAATGTTCAAAATCATCGGACTTTGAACATCAAACACATCTTTGAACACCAAATCCACCAAATTAAACAACAAAAACCACGTATTATGTACAAAAAAAATATTTACCTTGACTCATTTTGATGGCGAAAATAAAATGCAAGCAGACATAAACAACCAATAAAACACACAGTTCCGCGTCAGTCTTTTGGGTACTGAAAGATATCGATTCAAAAGTCTGTAAAACAACATGAATTCGTGTCAGAATGAATTCGTGTTGTCAGACATACGATATGTTTGCTTTTGAATAATACAGGGTTACCCTAAATACATGTTTTTCTCCAGAGTTACAATTTAACTTTCATACAAGCTATGGAGTTCCGAAACGTTACAATAATGAGATACGGGTAGAAATTTCGCAAATATGAGATACGGGTATGAAAGTTACAAATATGAGATATGGATTGAGAACTTACAGATATGAGATAAGGATAGAAAAGTTACAAACATGAGATACTGATTGAGAAGTTACAAATATGAGATACGAGTAGGAAAGTTACAAATATGAGATACGGATTCAGAAGTTACAAATATGATATGCAGGTTAAGAAGTTAAAAATATGAGAAATATGAGATACGGGTAGAAAAGTTACAAATATGAGATACGGATAGAAAAGTTACAAGTATAAAATTTACGTAGAAAAGTAAGATATATGAGATATGGATAAAAAAATTAAAAATATGAGATACGGGTGATCGATATAATTCATAAAGGGATTAATTTATCTGATTCATTGCTTGAAATACTTTTATGTTGTAAAATACTAAAATTTGAACAGCATGAGTAAAAAACTAAATTGTCGATTAGATTGGCGAGAGACTTGTCCATGTTGTTTAATAGATTTTTCTCGAAATCAAATCATTCTGAAATGCTTATTAGGAACTATAAATCAATCGATTCTCGATCTTTTACAATTTTTAATTAGCCTCAAAGTAACAAGAGTTAATTAAAAAATAACTTTTTTTATACTACCGTAGTGCTATGAAATCAAACATGATTGCGCATATCGTCTGCGATGTAATTATGTAATTCCGACAGTAATGATATTAAGTCTAAATTGAAAAAGTTGGCTGAAGACAGATTTTTTTTTTTAAATTTCTGCGCAATAGAATTTATCTGCGTGCAATTACATATATTTGATTGATAAATATTATCAATACTAAATACGTATATCTGTCTTTCTGAGAAAATACTACTGTGCCCAAAAAGTAAGATAAATTTCAGACCAAAATCACCAAAACGTGGCCTATGATTTACCGGAACACAAGTCCAACAATATACCAATATAATCAAAAGATGGACTATGCGTTAGCGGAACACGAGATCCAACAATGTACCAACATCACCAAAAGGGGAACTATGTGTTAACGGAATACGAGATCCAACATTGTACCAACATCATCAAAAGGTGGCCTATGCACTATTGGTACACGAGATTCAACAAATACCAAAATCACAAAAAGCTGAACTATGTATTACTGGATATCTATATATTTACAAAAATTGGCAGAAGATTACCTATTCATAACAAATGTTACTTTAACATGCTAATCTATTTATGTCACTGAGTTATGTATTACTAGAACAAGAGATCCAACAATATACCAATATGATCAAAAAGTGGACTGTGCATTAACTAAACACGAGATTCAACAATGTACCAATAATCACGAAAAGTTGACCTATGAATTACTGGTGCACGAGATTCAACAAATACCAAAATCACCAAAAGATGAACTATGCAATATTGGGACAACAAGATCTGTTTATTCCCAAATATCGCCAGACGATTACCTATTCATAATAAATGTCACTTTAAAGATGTTGATCCATTTATGCACAAAATTTGCCAGATTATAAACAATAAGTGGAATACATTAGAAATCCATCTATATACAAAACGCTATTTATTTACTATGTACATATCAAATACTTCATTGCAATGCAAAGTCCATTTTTGTAGAAGAATTGTCAGATTATGGATTACCAGATTCGTGGGATTCTCGTGTTCCGTTACTGCATAGTCCACCCTTTAATGATATTGGTATATTGGTTGGATCTCGTGATCTAGTAATGCATAACTCGGCCTTTGGTGATTTTAGTATAGTATTGGATCTCGTGTTCCAATAATGTAAAATCCACCTTTTGATGATTTTGGTTTATTGTTGGATCTTGTGTTCCAATAATACTTTGTGACGATTTATCCAACATCAAGTAAAGATAGAGAAATCATCTACCTCCGGAATGAATTTTGGACTAACTGCTAGGCATTTGCATATCATGCAGAAGACAATCCAAAAAATCAATATTGGAATATAAAATTGAAAAATTGTACATTGAAATATTTCTCTCGATTTATAATATTATCATATTTAATCACCATCAATTTTAAAAGATAATTCCTCACTTTGATGCAAATCAGGATGGAATCTTAAACTTTCACTCAACAGAATCTTCTCGAAAACTTCCAACATTCATTACCGATTCAATCTTCAAAGAATTTCCCGATTGTTTTATCAGCAATTATCATAATCCTGATAACTTTCCACTTGAAAGCGGGTTCCTTCCCTTCTAAGCAAAGCAGCAGCTAATCCAGTGTTTTCGTGTTAAATTTTCTCAAGATCCAAAACAGCAGTTGCCGTTGGGTTCTTTAAAAATGGCAATTAAAATGGAGAGAGAGTGGAATAGGACTTCATTAGCATTTTGAATTCATTGTCTTTAATGACTTTTCCACAGCGTGCGACGGATCACTTATAGAGAACTTCTGGTTTTGATAAGGGTGACTGATAGCTCGCGATAAATTCTTATCTGAATTTAGAACAGTTTTGCATCCAACGTAGAATCGCGCATGAGAACAATGCATTCATTTTTGCTCTTTGTTTGTAAAGTAATTATGCGATAAGTAGGTAATTAAGTAATAAATTAACTAAACAAACTAACTCGAACTTTTAATGTGGACTGATGGTTTAAACTCCAGAATATTCATTTCATTTCTGATAGTGTGCATTAGTTTAACTCACGCTATTTAAGTTCGACAATGTTTTAATCTGTATAGGATTCATTTATACTCTTATCTTACTTTAGTATTCAGAGCATAATTTTGGCTCTGAGTGGCCTTTTTATCTCAAACTCTGCATTTTAAATTAATTTCTTTAATCACTTTGTTACGACTTGATTGCCAATTGGCTAGCGCATGGATGTTTGTGAGTGGTTCGAAATCCACGTTAAATTATAGATCGCATTCTAATTAGCCTAAAGTGTGCACAAAATGACCGCAGAGCGGCAAACCAAACCGATTAAGCACTTTGTTGCAAAACCGTTTATTTACTGATCTTCAAGCAACAAAACAATTATCATTTCTAATTTTCAAATAGCTTTGAATACAAGGCCACTTTAAAATTAGAATACAATGCGTTATAAAAATTAGAAAGTTAATACTTTTGCTGTTTGTATAAAACAACAAACAACAGTCGTTTGGTTTGTCGCATTTTTTTCACATTTTAGGCAAATTAGACCGGGACTTACAGTTAAACATTTCGTTTATTTTGAACCACTAACAAACATCCATGCTACCTCTAGGATTTGGACCTGAAGCCAGAAAGCCAGAGCGCTAGCCTATTGGCTATCAGCAACAGTGGCAGATATGTAATCTATAAGAATATAAGATTGGTTTGGTTTGTCAGGAATAAATACTCATTGCTAAGTTATGAGGTAACGCTATATTTTTGAACAGAGGAAAAACGGTTTAAGCTATTTTATTCTATTATTATTATCGTTGCCTTCCTGCTGTATTTTGAAAACTTAATTCATTCTGAATTGTAAAAGAATGTCTTTCTGCATATCTCACCTAGAATTAGATTATCACCCGATTTGTTCCTTTTCTTCCTTTCAATAAAACGGCGACAAATTCGGTGCTTATTTAATTGAGAAAATTATTTAGAGCTAATTAATTAAATCTAATTAACTTTTTTCACATTGCAATTGATTGTTCAATAGGAATTTAAACGGAAACATATTGGCCTTTCTTTTTTTCCAGTTTTGTTCAAAAGCACTCGCAAGCATTCAAAGTTTATCGAGTATAATAGGTGGAGGGGAAGGACTCACAAGTGAAAAAAATTAACTGTGCTTTGAATTAAAAAATCTTTACTAATAAATTTACTTATTCCAGTAATGAATGCCTATTCTAATGAATTTACTGAATTTCAAACACGGATTGGTAAGTTTAACAATCGACAGTATGTGTTCCAGCTGCTGCGAAGGAAGATATAATGGAACGGATTTCTATGACCTATGATTTAAAACTAGTTGAATTAAGAGAAATATGTGAATAAAATGGTAATGATAAACATGAATGGTGCACGTAATGGTAAACATTTATTGCTATACATAATGAACATAAATGATGGGCATAACGATAAATATAAAGGTAGACATAATGGTTAACATAATTGGTAGACATAAATGATGGTCATAACAGTAAACACAATTGGAAGATATATTGGTAAACACAATTGCCAAGATGGTAAGCATAAATGGTAGGCATAAAGGATGGTCATAACAGTAAACATTGGAAGACATATTGATGAGCATAATTGACAAAATGGTAAACATATTTTACAAGATGGTAATTGGTAGGCATAATGGTAAACATTCTTTATGGACATCTATTATGTCCATAATATAAATAGCAGATCTAACAATAAACTACACGTAAGCGATGTACATACTGGTAAACAAGTGACTGATAAAATTATCTTATACTAATTACATTAGAAAAAGTAATTAATAGTCCAGACACATAATAACTAATGTGTGTTTTATATTTAGATCTAGCTATGTAAGATCTTGTTAAACAAAATCTTTCGATTTAAGATTAAAAGTCGATTAAACCAGTGTACTATTACATCTAACTATTTGAAGACATTGTTTGATTAAATCAATTTGAGATTTACGATGACGTGTAGCGAGATTTTAAGATATTGCTAAATTTAGTCAGTCTACAATTTAAAATTAAATCAATCTACGATTTACAATTAAATAAATATATGATTACGTCAAGTGATTTTAAGACATAATTAAATCAGTCTACTATTACATCCATCGATTTTAAGACACTGTTGAGTTTAATAAGTTTACCACTGCGTCTAGTGATTTTTAGATATAGTTAAATTAAATCAATTAAATTTACAATTAATATCAATTAATTAATTATTTTAAATTATATTAATTATTTACAATTAATATTAATTAATTAATTAATTAATTTAAATTATAGTAATTATTTACAATTAATATCAATTAAATTTACAATTTAATCAGTCTAGGAGTACGTCGAAAGATTTTGAGACATTGTTAAATTAAATCCTATGATTTACGATTAAATGAGTCTACAATTACGTACAGCGATTTTAGATATTGCTAAATTAAATCAGTCTACGATTACGTTTAGCAATTTTAAGACATTGCTAAACTACTAGGGCCCCAAAAAATGTAATTCACTTGCATTTAGGTAAATAAAATTAGTGCAAAGTTATTTAATTGTACAATTTCTGCAAATTTATCTTAACAAATATAAGTGTCTCATTACCATTAACAAAAGCAAGCTTCATTTAGAACATTATAGTTTTTCTAATTTGTTTCTGTTTGTATGAAATACTAATGGAAAATAAACTAAATAGCTTATCAAATAAAAAGTTTGCATGTTTGAAGCTGCTGTCAATGTAGTCACTGCTGTAAAAAAATGAAGAGAGCTGATAGTGATTTAGACAACATGTTTAATCACCAACAGTAGCCTCGATAGACACATGACATCAACGCAAAGATCACGAACATCGATCTATACACTTCAATACAAACATCGATCGACACATAAAATTATCGCAAACATCACAAACATCGATCGACACATAACATCAACGCAAACATCACGAACATCGATCGACACATAGCATCAATACAAACCTCGATCGACAAGTAACATCAACGCAAACATCAATGGATACATAACATCAACATAGACATCGATATGACATAGACAGTCAAACTACGCGGTGGGATGTTTCGGGTTTTCTACCATATGACATGCAAGTGTGAAGAAGCCACTCAAATATACTCTCACAAGTACTTCCAAATTCATAAATAATAATACGTAAAATAAAATAGCGTGTTTTCATTTTTAAAAAATCCTCCCATTTGAAGGAATTATAATAATGCTTCAATAATAATAATGCTTCAATTCAACATATTTAATTGGAAAATATATATAAGGTATATTGAATAATTAATATTCATATATTTTTGTAGTAATAGTTAAATTTTATGAAACTGAATAAAACATAAATATCTATTAAATTAAAATAAATTTTGTATTTGCAATTTTCTTTTAAATTTGAGAAAATAATTTTGATTCAAATCAAAAAACGTAATAGGAAAATATTTATGTAGTCTATTTAATAATTAATAGTCACATATTTTTTGTAGTAATAATTAAATTTTATGAAGCTGAATAAAACACAAATATTTATTAAATTAGAATAAATTTTGTATTAGCAAATTATTTTTAAATTTGCAAAAATAATATTACTTCAATTCAAAAATATAGGAAAATATTTTTGTAGTATATTTAATAATTAATATTCATATATTTTTTGTAATAATAATTAAAGTTTATAAATTTGAATAAAACATAAATATTTATTAAATTAGAATAAATTTTCTATTAGAAATAATAATACTTCAATTCAAAGTATTGAATTGTAAAATATTTATGTAGTATATTTATTAATTACTATTCATATATTTTTTGTAGTAATAATTAAAATTTATGAATCTGAATAAAATATAAATATTTATTAAATTAGAATAAATTTTGTATTAGAAATAATACTGCTTCAATTCAAAAAATTTAATAGGAAATATTTATGTAATATATTCAATAATAAATATTCATATATTTTTGTAGTAATAATTAAATTGTATGAATCTGAATTAAACATAAATATTTATTAAATTGGAATACATTTTGAATTAGCAATATTTTTGTTTAAATTTGCGAAAATAATATTGCTTCAATTCAAAAAATTTATTAGGAAAATATTTATGTAGCATATTTAATAATTAATATTCATAAATTTTTGTAGTAATAATTAAATTTGGTGAATCTGAATAAAACATAAATATTTATTAAATTAGAATAAATTTTGTATTAGCAATTTTTTTTTTTTAATTTGCGAAAATAATACTGTTTCAATTCAAAAAATTTAACAGGAAAATATTTATATAGCATATTTAATAATTAACAGTCATATTTTTTGTATTTATAATTAAATTTTATGAATCTGAATAAAACATAAATATTTATTAAATTAGAATAAATTTTGTACTAGATTTTTTTTTTTTAAATTTGCGAAAATAATATTGCTACAATTCAAAAAAATCAATAGGAAAATATTTCTTTTCTAATGCAGTTGCCAAACATAAGAAAATTTTTATATAGTATATTTAATAATTAATATTCATGTATTTTTTGTAGTAATAATTAAATTTTATAAATCTGAATAAAACATAAATATTTATTAAACTATAATAAATTTGGTGTTAGCAACTTTTTATTTAAATTTGCGAAAATACTATTGCGGGATCTATTAAAATTAAATTTCGAAACAATTATTCGCCAACTAACATTCAATGTGTCTTGAATGAAAAAAACCCCGCATACATGCATATATAAAAATGTATTACCACATTTTCACGTTTAACAAGTCTGAAAAATTATTTACTGTTTTCAACGGCACAGCTCTTTGACTTCGCTGTTGTCAAAATACTTTCAGAATAGAAAACAGAAATTGATTCTTTGAGCACAAAAATCCAATATTTCTTCCTTCTTTCAATGGAAACTGCTCACTAATACATAAAAGAATTTGGAATAAGATAGAAAACGAGAAAGATACAAAAACAACAACAACACAAAAAGAGTCGGAATGAGAAAGAAGAATTGTTTTCAATTTTCAGGAAAGGTAGCGCATAAGAAAGGCAAACATATGACAGCACAAAATGTGAACAAAAACAATTAAGTTCCGTGCTTTGTATTCTAAAACAGAAAACTTTCCCGCCACGTCACGCGATTTACCACTTATCACATCGACCAAACGAATTTTGGCACTGATGCCAGATCCCAACATAGTGCTCCATTATAAATGGATATGGGGTACCAGTGTTCTGACACGTAATTTCTTTCATAAACATACAACATGAAAGTCAAATGGAACCAAAAAAATTGACTAGTCATGCCATTTGCTTGCGATGTGCTTTGGGCTTTCCCCAAGAATAATTTAGCGGAAGTGTTAGAAATTTATCAGAACCTTGATTAGTTACATTATTTTTTCCAAATTCGTGAGCCATCACTTATTCATTTCAATTTGACGTCTGTAATATTTAACGTTTTTTTTTAATCAGGTATTATTTAAATTTGACGATGTAGAGAAATGGTTTTAGATAGGTTTACAGAGTAATATTCAACTCAATTACATCAGTGAAACATAAACTCTGGCCCTTGAGTTACCAACCATGTTTTCTTGTAGCACTCCATCTCAATTTTACTGAAAAAGTTAAATTGTTCTAGTTATATGAAATTCAAATTTGAAATGAAGATACTTGAAGAAATGGGAAACGGTACTGCATCAAAAAAGTTTAAAAGTATATTTATAGATGGAGCTGTAAGCGGCATAAAGAAAGTGAATTCAACTGCCAGTGATGTTTTGAATCGAAATGACAGCGTATTTGGCATGAGTTGCACATTAAACCAACTGTAGTGTTCAATATGCTCGATAGTTTCGGTTTTTTTGACGGAAAAAATGACTTCCAAGTCATTCAACAGTTGTGACACTGTGAGTGGAAAGCCCATCCACCACGACAAGATCATACGATGGGAAAAATCGGTGGAACTGTTTTTCGATGTCATACCATTTCCCCCTTTTTCAAGTATCTTCAGTTTAAATTTGAACTCATTATGAAGAGTGGGGTTTTTTTTTTTTACACCATTTTGAAAGTGGGACTTCAATTATAATCACACTGTATTTTATAATTACAATAATATAGAAAAGTTATAGGATTCTAATTATATGAAATTATCATAAGCCAGTAAGCCAATGTTAAGTGACACATTTTTGTTTTAAACAGGAATTGTTCGTGTTGATGGGCAAATGTATGGATGTGACAAATTTGCAAAAAGGGGCAATCCTATTTGGCCATGCTCATGGACAAACAGTGAGTTAAGTTGATGTTTCGCAAGGGGGTCTCTGCAAGTAGTGGTGTAACAAAACGTCAGATCCTAACCGAGAGGAGTTTCACAGCCTGTGAATCAAAATCGTTTTTCACCTACGAAATTTACTGGAGAACAATCATTATAAATAATAATATAATTTTTGAGGCCAATAAGATGGATTAAATTTATTTTTACAACAGATTTACAATCCCGACAGGAATACAGTCAGTTTTAAATTACAGTCAATGAATGAAGGTTCATCCACACCTTAAAACGCTCTAAGAAATGAATCTGTGGCTATTATTAGATATTGCATTAAATCAAAATCTATTTAGATTAACATATATTTATAAAATCATTTTTACTATTTATTTAAAAATTGAATAATGATAATAATTTAACTAATTATTTTTTTTTTTTGACTTTGATTAGGCAGACGCCCTTCGCCCTCCCTGGGCTGTTGCGCCGTTAAAGAAGAAGAATAAACAATTAATTGTAATAAATACTAATTCTAAAATTAGCATTAATAAAAATAATATTCTATAATTGTATAATAAATTTTACTACAATAAAGTAATAAATTGATAAGATAGATAAAAATGATTTTTAAAACATTTATATCTAAAAATATCAAAGACAATTACTTTCAATGGTCTTACGACAATAATTTCGTCGGGCGCCTCATAATCCACTGCGATGCTATCTCAAATTAACCACACCAAAAGTAAGATGGATGAAATTTTACGATTAATTTCACAAAATCCCTCCCTGATTTCCCACGACAATCAACCGAATCCTTCAATTCTTTCCCATGGAAGCGATAGGGCAGCCTATCATCGATTAAGGACATCATTTTTATACGTCGATTCCAAAGCGTCGGAGGACCAGGAGGAAATCTATCACCGGCATTTTTAGCGTCAAAGAAACTCTTCAACTTCACGTGATATAAATTAAACCGGGGGAAAGACCTAAAAAAAGGGAAGGAAATCTCGGGCTATCTCAATCACAACGTATCCCTTGAGATCAGAATTGAAATAGGAGCTCAACAGGACAATCTATCAACTGTCATGATGGGCACTTTTTTTCCCCCTTCTTCCACCGTTCAAAGTCCGATATAAATGAGGACTGGTCAGTCCGGTGTGACTTTCTGGTGTCAGGCTTGAGATGTCTTACGACGCTTTGGGTCGCGCGTGTCGCAAACATTTTGGAAAAGTTTTCTAAAAAGTCTCAAACGCCTCCCTGTTCACCCTTTGGGGGACCCCTTCTGTTGGAGACGTTATAAACTCTCTTGTTTTTAACGCTGGCTGAATTTCAACGGTCTGGTGACTTTCGCTCCTCTCAGTTCGGGGAAACTATTGTTGCTTTCGATGGTGCATACCTTCGCCTCTAAGTTATTTGCTGCTAGAAATGCAGCAGATTCATCGTTAGTTAGGCCAGAGAGCAGTATTGTAATTTGTCTAGATTGCAGTTACATCTCACCACCACGATTTTGCATGAAGAAAGATAGGGAGGTGTCCATTCACAGATACGCACAGAGGAACGCTAAACGGTAAATGTACCTTTCTGTTTTTCTTGTTAATACTAATAGAAATGCGCCAACGGCCGTACCATGCTGAATATACTGGTTCTCGTTCGATCACCGAAGTCAAGCATCATTGGGCGCGGTCAGTACTTGGGTGGGTGACCACCTGGGAACACCGCGTGCCGTTGGCAAATTTGGGACCTGAATGGCCGAGTGTCTAGCGCTCTGGCGCTCGGTGCCACAGGTTTCGGGTTCGAATCCCGGAGGTGCCATGGATGTTTGTAGTGGTTCGGAATCCACTTTAAGCCGTAGGTCCCGGTCTCCTATGACTGTAAGAGCGTCACGGAGCCAAAGTCAGGCTTCTACCTACGGGTGCTCCATCACAATAGAAGCTGCTTCCTTCCCCTTCAATCATGAGTACGTATGGGCTCGTGGGCTTGGCCAGCCAAGTGGGATAAGAAACAACAACACTAATAGAAATGAGCCTGATGGCCGAGTGGCTAGCACTCGATACCAAAGGTTTCGGCTACGAGTCCCGGCGGTGCCATAGATATTTGCAGTGGTTCGGATTCCACTTTAAACCGCAGGTCCCGGTGTAATATGACTATAGAGCTTTGGGAGTAGTGCTGGCAACCCTACCCCTTAAAGCGTTGTGGAGGGAGTGTTACTCGCGTCCGTAGCATATCTTTAAACTACACATCCCCCCGGGTAGTGCTCAATGAGTAACAGAGGTGAAGTCCTTGCTTATGGTATAAAGATTAATTGTCTCTGTATTTCTAGCTGCTTTAAACAACAACTAATATAAATTTATTCTGAATCACGAATTTGGCGTCGGCTTGGCGAATATTGGCATTGAATTGGGCGCTAGTTTAGCCTTAGCGTTGACACGGCAGCTTTTTTTTTTTCTTGAGCTTCGAACCAGGCTCCCATAATATATATTGCAGAATTTGAAAAAAAAAACACTATAATTAATTTCGATTAGTTATTTATTACATTGTGTTACATTTATAAATGTTTTTATATTTAAAATTACTTATGCTGGGTGAATTTTAATGGTCTGGTGACTTTTGCTCCTCACAGTTTGGGGAAATTTTTGCTGGATATTTTCCTCTACGTTATTTGCTACCAGATTGGAAGATATGCAGCAGATTCAGCGTTACTTAGGTCAGAGAGCAGTATTGTCTTTTTCTATAATGCAGTTACATTTCACCGCCACAATTTTGCATGGAGAAATATAGGAAGAATGCCCATCCACAGATCCCTACAGAAAAAGAGTAAATGGTAAATGTATCCTTCTATTTTTCTTCTTAATACTAATAGAAATTTATTTTGGCTCACGAGTTTGACGTCGGCTTGGCAAATATTTGACATTGAATTGCGTTTGGTTTGTCGTTCTACGGTCATCTTGTGCACACGAGGGCTAATTAGACCGGTACCTACAGTTTAACGTGGAATCCGAACCACTCACAAACATCCATGCCACCGGCAAGGTTCGAAACTGAAGCCTGTGATACCAAAGGCCAGAGCGCTAGCCACTTGGCAACAGGCCGCAACATTGAATTCTGGGTTGGTATATCCCCAAACGTCGATGCGACAGTTTTTTGTTGAGTTTCGAACTAGATAATAGATTAATATATATTAGATATTGTAGAATATATAGATTTTAGAGAAAAAACAACTAATTATAATTAATTTCGATTAGTTATTTATTAAATTATGCTATATTTAGAAATATTTTTAGATTTAAAATTTCTTGTAAACTGATGTACATATATGAATGAACTAAAGATGAAAATGAAACTGAAATAAAATAATATTGAAATGGAAATGTTAACAATAAAACCATGTGTTGTGATTATTGTTTGATATTTCTTTAAAAAAAAAGTTTGATAAAAACTGATTTTTAAAATTTTTTAAACTGATTCGAGTAAATTTATTTACTAATCAAAAATATACTTTAGATAATTAAAATAGTTAACAAAATTTAAATTTCCAAAACTTCCCTTGAAAATAAGGCCTACGTCATTATTGAATTTTTTTTAAGATTATGTTTATTTAATACCCAATAGCAAGTATCTTAGAAATAATAATATTCGAGAAATTTAAAAGTTAAAAATATTTCTGTTTTAAGAAAGAAATTCATACATGATTTACAAATATCGAATCAGTATTTTTTATTTATAAATACAAAGTTCATTTACTGTCAATAGCAGAGATTTTAAAATTAAAATTACCCTAAAATTTTAAAGGTTCATGATATTTCGGAAAGAATCCTTTAAAAAAAGTAATTAGTTTTAACTTCTTTTTATTTATATTAAATAACCACTACCATTTAAAGGTAATTTAATTGTTCTAAATATTTTATTCGTTAAATCCAAAATTACTTAAATATAGTGAAACGTAATATATAGTTAGTTATTTCTTGATCATTATTCTATTTAGTTTTAATAAAGGTTTAATTTCAAAATCAAATAAAAAGTTTTATTCTGAAATGTTATTTAGAATGAAAATCAAACAATTTATTACTTCGACTAAACATTCGCGAATATGCTTTCAATTTGGTTATATCAACTTCAAATTTTTGTAGCAATATTTTGATAAACAAAATAAAATAAAATTAAGTTTTAAATCATTAATATAAATTGAAAATCATATTTTTAAATAAACAAGTACATTATTCGTTAACTTAAAAAAGCATGTTGTGTAAACGAGTTTTCACTTTTCTGCATTTTTAAACATTGAAAAAAAATTTAATACGAAATGAATCACAACGTACCAATTTAGTATAATTTACAACGGTTGAGGATTTTCATAGCTGTAATACATTGCTTTATAATTAAATATTTATTTAAACCAAATATTCGTTTCCTTAATCTTATAAACGATAATTTACATAACAAGATGAAATTTCTTGTTAAGTGAATAGTTAAATAATTTAATTTAAAGAATTATCAGGAAATATTAACATATAGGAAATTTAATTTATAATTTTCTTTATAAAAGTAATAGCTTAATGGATATTTGATACTGTAATTTAAACCTATAATAGACTAAAAGTTTATTTAATCTGTTACATTTTTATACCCAGCTAGACACCTGAAATGCAATACCATGAAGAAAACATTCAAAAAGGCAAATTTACGCTATGATTACTATTACTACACCACACCACATCACTGAGCCTAGAACTGAGTTGCCCCTTTACAGTTTGGGAATGATGTGGGTGAGAAGTCTGATTGGGCTTTTTGACGCTCTACGTTCATATCAGTAAGCGGGACCTAGTAATAACACTACTTCCACAGCGCTCAACGATCATATTATACCGGGACCTGCGGCTTAAAGTGGATTCCGAACCACTACAAACATCCATGACTCCACCGGGATTAGAACGTGAAACCTGTGGTATCGATCACTATATCACTAGCCACTTGACCATCAGGCTCCACTCATATTAGACCACTACTACTACACCACACCATATCACTGTGCTTAGTTAATGCTGCTGAATGTGTCCAACTAACGTACAGGAGGAATAACCTAATTCCTCCTGTACGTTAGTTGGACACATTCAGCATCCACTGGCGGTATTAATAGTAACCATTTTTATTCCAATGCAGTTGGCAAATACTTAGACAGTTGTCTTTGATGCTATAAGCAAGGACTGAACCCAGGCTTTGAGTCTGTAATGGTGCAAATGTATCCATTGCTGCAATTTGACTCCAGAACTATAACGGTATGCGTCTGCAATGAGACGAAGACGACTATTGCTTCGATTACATTTGACACAAGCGTTTGCGGCTGTAATGATGCGAAAACGTTCTATTGCTGCGATTACATTCGACTCTAGAACTACAGATGTTTGCATCTGTAATGGTGCGAAGACGTCTATTGCTGAGATTATATTTTCCTCTGACCAGAGGTGCTTGCATCTAGAATGGTGCAATGCACGACGAGCACGGTCAAATAAACAGCACGGTGTCTTTTCAGTCGAATCTTGATTCTGTATGAAATACCCTGATGGTTGTATGCGAGACTGGCTACATCTTGGCGAGAAGTTTGGCGTCTGCAATGAGGTGAAGATGGCCATTGTTGCGATTACAATTGATTCGATCACAAACATTTGCGTCTGAAATGATGCAAAGACGTCCATTGCTGCTATTACCTTTGACTCCAGATAGACGTTTGAATCTGAATGGTGCGAATGCGTTCATTGCGGCGATTATATGCAATGCACGACGAGCACGGTCAAATGAACAGGAATATATTGTCTTTTCAGTCGAATCTTGATTCTGACTGCAATATAGTACCACGATGGTTGTATCCGAAACTGGCTGCATCTTGATGAGGGGTTTCATACCTCTGACATTTTGCGTCGCCATAGGTTGTCGTCACTTGTTATTTTGATTGAACTTTTACTCCAGTAACCCCGCAATGCGTATTACCAATATACTGAACAGCCAGCACTTGTTTCCTGTGATTTTAAAATTGTTGTCTTACTTTCAAAGATTGTCTGCAGCCATATTTCAATAAGACAATGCTATACCAAAGGTAGCGTATATTGTTCAATAACTCTTATTGCATTCCTGAAGTTATCTGCGCAATCTCTCGCCCATCGAACACGTCTACTCGATGATTGGCAAAGCGAATGAGCATACACCAACCGATACTAAGTAAAATAGGCTTTGCCAACTTTTGGAAACAGCATGGACATGGCTCAGTTAAGTGTTTCTTTTAAACGTTAGCACAAAAGTACTTTTATATAAATTCACTGTCTTATTAACAATATATTGAATAACAAGTCATTTAGATTTAAGCAACGTTTCTTGATTAATAAATATCGGATGGTATTATTTGTGTTTCAATAAACTAATCTTTCAAGTTGAGGCCTTATCCATAAATCATTTTAAACGGTAAAGCAAATTCCTTTTTATTAAATTGTTTGTCAACAAGTGTCCGCAAAAGTCAAAAGGCTAAGCTTTACTAAATCTCATAAAATAAATATCAAATAAGCTATTTTCCACATTACTTAAACAGCAAATAACATTTTAATGTACGCATCTTTACTCATCAAATAAGAAAACCCCAAAGCAATACATAATAAGAAGAAAAATGAAAAATCTGCTGTCTTGGCGAAATTTCAATAGACGACCCATCCCCAATATCATTGTTCGAATATTTTATAAATGGATTTTCAACTTTGAACTGTCTCTCTGGTCTTGGTAAGGCGTAATTAATGGCCTTGTTTTGTGTCCGACTGATTTATCATTCCATTGAATTCTGGTAGATTTTTCCAAGAATACTTACTGATTATCATAATTGTCCTTTAATCTTTCGAAGATTTCTCGGGAAGAGTCTTTGCGAGGGAAATTTCTGATGCTTTCTGAGGTTTTTTTTTTTTTCTTGTGGCCTAATCTCTGTTTAGAATTCAATTGGCGTTTTTCCAAAGGTGTATGGAAAATAAGCGATAGCAATAAAAGAAGTTTTTGAAGCCTGGCGCTTCATCTGGAGAGGATTGTTGATCTAAACAGGAACAATTTTCTTTAGGGCTGCCACATTCTTTCAGCGGCACCCAAACTGATGAATAAATAAAAGAAAAGAAAGCATAACCGAATGCCTCATATGAGTGAATTATGAAAAATTAAATACCGATTTTGCAATAAAAAAATTTGTTTACATTTATGAGAAAATATATATATATATATATATATATATATCGTAATTTATAATAATTGTATATTTTTTTTTTTAGTTTATGAATGCTATTGCACTTTTCAAAAGTACAGTTGCAACAAATAAACAAATACAATAGCTACAGTACAGTATTTGCCGAACAAATACAGTAGCGTTGAATTAAGGTATTAATATTCATTTAAAACTCAGTATCAAATATATAAATATTCAATGCATCTTTATATCTTCCTATATTTCATTTTGAGGTAAATATCGGTGAAGTATTATTCGAAGTACTATCGAATATATAACATAAAAATATTGTCAGACATTTTGCAAATGCAGATATGATTTCTGCATGTTTATATTTCTTGTTTAGTAAAAAAATTTAGAAATTTTCTGTAATTTAATACTTTTGAACAAAACTAAAACTGATCGTATATTCAGTTTATAAACACCTTACTCATTTGTATGTAAAGAAAACTGATTAATCTTTTGTTTATGAATACTACCGTACTTTTAAAAAGTACAGTTTCTATTACATTGTGCATGTAATAAATATCAAAGCATGAATTTATATGCAAATTTTATGCTTTATTCCAAATAGATAGCATATTGAGATGATTTCTGTGATTGTAGGATAAAACGATTCAAAGATATATATTTTTATCAATTCTGTTTTCTCCATTCATAAAAAACTGTAAACAGTTTGATATTCTTTTGCGAAAACAGTACAGAAAAACAGCCTTATCAATTTTGATGGGTTTTTTTTTTAGATGTCCATCACCACAGAGAGTATTAATATGAAAAAGATCTACGAGACACTTTCAAGAAGATTGTTTAACATCAGACTTGGATATGATGACGGGATACTGTTGAAATAATTATCTGTTCCCCATTTCATACGTATAAAATGTAATCCTAATATTTTTATTTTTTATTTTACCATATACATTGATGCCTATTGAATCATATCTATAAAAAAAGCTTGTAACTCAAACAATAAAAATTTAATATGCAGGGTGATTATAATAAAAGTCTAACTTTCAAAATGCTGTTAAAATAGAATCACCCGTCAAAAAGAGTTCAAATTTGAACTGGAGATACCTGAAGACGGGGGAAACGGTACGGCATCGAAAAACCGTTCCACCGATTTTTCCCATCCTATTTGGTAAGGTGGATGTGCTTTCCACTAAAAGTATCACAATTGTTGATTGACAATGTGACATTATTTTCCGTCAAAAAACCAAAACAATCACGCACATTGAACACTACAGTTTGTTTAGTGTGCAACTCATGCCAAATACGTTGTCATTTCGATTCAAAATATCACTGGTAGTCGAATTTACTTTCTTTATGCTGCTTACAGCACCATCTATTAACACACTTTGGGACTGTTTTTAATGCCGTACAGTTTCCCCCGTCTTCAAGTATCTTCAGTTCAGCCTTCATTTTTTTACGGCATTTCGAAAGTGGGACTTTAATTATAATCATCATACATACATATTACAAAAAAAAAAAAAACTCAGCATAGTTTATTTTGTGGTTATTAAAAGTTATATGCAAATATACAAATCAAGGATTTTATTTTTTTATTTAACATTCGATTTTTATCGTATACATTTTATTAATGAATAACATTTTTTTAGTTTCAATGAGGAACACAGTTACTTTCCATTATTTACCTCATAATACTGCGGAAGTGCAACAGATTCAGCGTTAAACAAGAAACACTACAGGGAAAGTGTTGCTGTACTATATCCGTATTGTGTTATGAAATTTGGATCAAACCCTTTAAGAAGTTACATCTTGAAGAATTTGAATCCAATTCAGACGCTCTCTGACCTATTGATCTGTCATACTCATCCCTGTCGTATCATCTTGGATAGCATGGTTCAAATCGAACGAAATATTACTATTAGATTACAACTATGCTATCATAGATCAAAAATCAACTTGCACAGACAATAGCACATACGTAGAGCCGATTGGAAGGACATACTGATCTACGGATTTATCATGTTCCTTCTAGGCTGTGAAATGGAAGGCCTCTATTAGACATTACTTGTCAGGTTTCGAGCCCAGTGGCTTAAGTATGGGTTTGGTTTGGTTTGTCGCTCTATGGTCATCTTGTGCACACTTTAGGCTAAACAGTCCCTGACCGATAGTTTAAAGTGGATTCCAAACCCCTACAAACAACCAGGGCACCTCCGGGACTCGAACCCAAAACATGTGGTACCGAGCACCAGAGAGCTAGCCACTCGGCCATTCAGGCCTCTGCCTAAGTATGGGAGTCCTGTCCACCATCCAGCAAGATAATCCACCTTTTAAATATATTGCTGGCTATCCAAAATCCACATCAAATAAGGACAATAGGTACCAAATAAAACTAGGCTAACAAAGACAAAGGCTGGCCTTAGACAAAAGGTTAATTATTATACAAATTAAGTTATTATACAAATTAATTTATTATACAAATCAAAAATTAGATAACTAAAATGATTGCTAGTCCAAAGTTCAGATTAAAATCCACTTTGTAGAAATGCAATGCTCCGTGACTCGGCATTGAATAAAAAAGGTTTTGGCTATGATGCTCAGTTGCAAAAATCTGAACTTCACAGCTCTTTTATCTCTCTCCCATCTTCACATCTCTAGTATCATATAGAAATATTTTAATTTGATTAGTACTATAATAATTGTGTTTGTATTGCTACAAGCAATATTAAAATATTTTCATTCTTCTATTCCACTTTTGGACAAAGACCTAAATTCTAATATCAATCTTCAAAATTTTAATTTGGCAACACTTCTGCGAAAAGGAAATACAAAACTTAGAACTTGTAGTACTTCACCTCTATTGTCAAATAAAATGATGGCCGATTGTACGCAACAAATCAAACACAACAACCTAATACTCCTACTTCCACCCAAACTGCTTTGAATTTCAGAAGGCGGAGACAACTCAACTCGCCTTTTTGTTGGAAGAGCCCACTGAATGATTCATTACACCAGAGAGAGAAAGCGGAAAAATTGACGGTGGTAATCAGAGTTCCTGCTTATGAAGCAGAAGTCGGAAACTCTTCAACTCAGCATCTCCAAATCCTACATTCTTCCCTTAAAATTTCCTGTGCCCATCGCCCACCCCCCTACATCCCAACAAACATTGTGGAAAGCTGCCTACGCCAAATTTCTCAGTCATGTATGAAATTTTCGCATCAAGAGAAGCCGGTCGAAGATTCCGTCATTCACACAGACTGAATGGCTCTCAGTGGATGCATTGATGGTTTGTTAGTAGAAGGCTTCATTCTTCAGGTAATGGGTTATGTTATGCCCCCATGTACAGCTCATTGAATGGAGGAGATGTTGCTTCTGTAAAAGAGCGTTGTATTTAAATGTCGCAACTTCTAAAGTGAATGTTAAATAGTTAAATCTTGGTTCGCTCTCTCCTTAGCAGGCGTACTTTCATTTTCTCCCATTTTCAGAGATAAACTCGATGATTTTAAAGAAAATTTTGTATTATTTTATTACCAACCTTGTTTTACATTAGAAATAAATAAATGTAAAAAAAGAAACGAATTTTGTGAAACTTAATTTGAATATGAATTATTATTAATCATCATCAATGACGTATTAGCCCCATGGTGGGCCAACGGCGTCTGCCTACTGGCAGATTTCGAGAAGAGAGATGTTTTCTTTTTAAGGGATGTTGTCGACCCTACGCCCAACGCTCTACACTCATTTTAGACCGGGACCTATGGTTTAAAGTGGATTCCGAACTACTATAAACATCCCACGGCATCGTCGGGACTCGAACCCGAACCATGTCGGACCGACCGCCAGAGCACTAGTCATTCGGCAAATCAGACTCTATTATTATTAATATCTGTCTAAAATGCTTGATGTTACACATCAATTTGTTTTAAATTTTTTGAAGGTTTCACATATTTAACACATATTAGATTACTTCATATATAATCGATTGTTGCAATGTAATACAATACATTTGCCAAACGGATGAACATTGGAATATTAATAAAACCAGAGAGAGAAAGCAGAAAAATTGACGGTGGTAATCAGAGTTGCTGCTTATGGAGCAGAAGTCGGAAACTCTTCAGCATCTCCAACTCGTACATTCTTCCCTTAAAATTTCCCGTGCCCCTCGCCCTAAAATTTCCCATGCCTACATCCCAACAAACATTGTGGAAAGTTTCCTACGCAAAATGTCTCAGTCATGTATGAAATGTTCACATCAAGAGAAGCCGGCCGAAGATTCCGTCATTCACAAAGACTGAATGGTTCGTAGTGGATGCATTGATGGTTTGTTAGTGAAGGCTTAATTCCTCAGGTAATGGCTTGAGTTATGCCCCATGTATAGGCCATTGAACGGAGATGTTGCTTGTGTGAAAGAGCGTGGTGTTTAAATGTCTCAACTTCTAAAGTGAATGTTAAATAGTTAAATATTGATTTGCTCTCTCCTTAGCAGTGAAAAGAACTTCATTTTCTCCGATTTTCAAAGATAATTTCGATGATTTTAAAGAAAATTTTGTATTATTTTATTACCAATCTTATTTTACATTAGAAATAAATAAATGTAATAAAAGAAAAAGATTTTGTGCAACTTAATTTCAATATGAATTATTATTAATCATCATCAATGGCGCATTAGCCCCATGGTGGGCCAACGGCGTCTGCCTAATGGCAGATTTCGAGAAGAGAAAGGATTTCTTTCTACGGGATGTTGTCGGCCCTACGCCCAACGCTCTACACTCATTTTAGACCGGGACCTATGGTTTGAAGTGGATTCCGAACTACTATAAACTTCCACGGCACCGCCGGGACTCGAACCCGAACCCTGTGGTACCGACTGCCAGAGCACTAGTCATTCGGCAAATCAGACTCTATTATTATTAATATTTGTCTAATATGATTGATGTTACATATCAGTTTGTTTTAAATTTTTTGAAGGTTTCACTTATTTAATTAATTTACGTGTTACTTCATATATCATTTATAGTTGCAATGTAATACAATACATTTCCCAAACGGATGAACATTGCAATATTAATAAAATAATAGACATTGAACACTATTCATCATTCTCCTTTATTTTGTAAGAATTGATCAATGATAATAATTGCTACATGCGATAATATGTTAACATGATATACAGCCCTTTTAACATGATAATAATAATTATCCACAATGAAACCTCATGAGAACTATAAAGCGGACCGCACAAAACTGGATCCCCCATTATCTACGAAACTGGATCTGCCACGAATTCGCACGAGAACAACATAGCGTTGTGAACGATAAATAGTTAATAAATGTGAATGATGTGTACGTTAAATAGTTAATAAATGTGAATGATGTGTACGTTAAATAGTTAATAAATGTGAAACATTTGAACGTTAAATAGTTAAATCTTGATTCGCTCTCTCCTCAGCAGGTCAAAGTTCTTTCCCTGTCTCCGATTTTCAAAGATAGATTCGACAATTTTTATGACAATTTCGTTCTACCGACCTTATTTTACTTTAGAAATAGATAAATATAATAGAAGAAAAAGATTTTGTAACACTTGATTTGAATATGGAATATTATTATTAATACATTTATAATATGATTGATGTTACAGGTCAATTTATTTGAAAAGTTTTGCAGATGTCACATATTTGATTAATCTATGTGTTGATTCATAAATCCGCTATAGTTGCAATGTGTTGTAATGCATTTATTAAGCGGATGAACATTCAAATATTAATAAAATGAGAGACAATGAACACTATCTATTATAATCTTTATTTTAAAAAAAAATGATGATTGATAATAAATAAAACTTGAAGTAATATATTAGCATTATATATATGGTTATTTTAACATGATAATAGTTAGAATCAACCGGGCAATCTCACGAGAACTACAAAGCGGACAGCACAAAACCACCACCACTACAAAGCGGCACCACCACCACCACTAATAATCAGATGATTCGTGTAACTAATTCACATTTTAGTGGTGAATAATTTAATTACGTATCATTTTGCAAATTTAAACATCTAAAAGTTAAGAAAGCTAACCAAAATATTTTTTAGACCATATTTTTAATTATTATTCTGTTTGAAATTGAAATGAATTAAGCCTAAAGTATAGAAGAGGAACGAACCTGAAAACTGCACAGTATATTATAAAAATATTATAGTATTAAATCAAAATATTTAATTCTAATATCAAATAGGATTGTTTTAATTCAAATAGAAATATTAATCTAATATTTACTAAATTAATCTAATATCAAATATAGATATTTTAATTAAACAGAAATATATTAATATTTGAGAAGCTTATGGCGAGACCTACAGTTTAATATGGTTTTCCGAACCACTAATACACATCCATGCCACCACCAACATTCGAACCTGAGGCCTGTGGTACCAACAGCCAGACCATTAGCCAATTGGCCATTAAGCCACATACTGCCTTAAAATTGAATTTTAATTTTGTTTGTATTACTACAAACAATATTTCCATTCTTTCATTCCCCTTTTAGACAAAGACCTAATTCTAATATAAGTCTTCACAATTTTAATTCTGCAACAATTCTGCGAAAAGGAAATACAAAACTCATAATTCGTACTTCTCCTCTATTGGCAGATAAAATTATGGCCAGTTGTCCGCAACAAATCAAACACAACAACCTAATACTCCTACTTCCACCCGAACTGCTTTGAATTTCAGCAGGTGGAGACAACTCAACTCGGCTATTTGTTGGAAGAGCCCACTGAATAATTTATTACACCAGAGAGAGAAAGCAGAAAAATTTACGGTGGTAATCAGAGTTCCTGCTTATGAAGCAGAAGTCGGAAACTCTTCAACTCAGCATCTCCAACTCCTACATTCCTCCCTTAAAATTTCCTGTGCCCTTCGCCCACCCACCCCTACACCTTAACAAACATTGTGGAAAGTTGCCTACGCAAAATTTCTCAGTCATGCATGAAATTTTCACATGAAGAGAGAAGCCGGTCGAAGATTTCGTCATTCACACAGACTGAATGGCTCTCAGTGGATGCATTGATGGTTTGTTAATGAAGGCTTCATTCTTCAGGTAATGGGTTAAGTCATGCCCGCATGTATAGCTCATTGAAAGGAGGAGATGTTGCTTGTGTAAAAGAGTATGGTGTTTAACTGTCTCAACTTTTAAAGTGAATGCTAGAATGTTAAATCTTCATTCGCTCTCTTCTCAGCAGGAAAAAGTTTTTTACTGTCTTCGATTTTCAAAGATATATTCGATCATTTTTATGAAGCTTTTGTTCAACCAAGTTTTATTTTGAATGAGAAATAAATAAATATAATAGAGAAAAAAGATTTTGTAACACCGAATTTGAATATGAAATATTTTAATTATAAATTAGTAAAATAAATATCTTTTTAATGATTTCATTTTTCTTTGTTTCGTTTATATTTATATATATTTTTTTATTCCATTTTTAGTGTTATCTATTTCTTTGCAATGTTCGTTTGTTATTATTATTATTCTTATACTATCTATGTTTACATGTCAGAATATTAGCAAACGCAATAATAATAACTTGTTATGTTTCAATTTTCCACTCCAAAAAATGTCTATAGTGGGTCTAAATCTAATATGGATATGCATAATTTTATACGTTTCCCGCGGCGTTAGGGTGCATTTCCAAAGTGTCCTGCAAATTCATTTGGGTTGGCCACCCCTGCTTTATAGAAACTAAAATTTTTTAAAACTACAATTCAATTACAATTTATTTGATTCTATTTTGACTTTCAATAATACATATACCAAACCAGATATTTTGCAACTGACTTAACAATTCATTAATATTTTATTCAAAGACAGATCAGGTTAATTATCTTTTTAAAATAATCTTTAAATAACATATGCCCTAACTATATCTAATTTGACAATATATTTCCCAGCTCAACAAACTTAAAAGCCCGGTTTTCAAGTATAACTCCTTTCCTTGTTATAAAAATGCGATGTCCATGTTTAAAACAGTTTACATTAATTATATTAATTTTAATAAATTTCACTGAATTACAGTCACTGAAACTAACAATTGTAATCTTTCACACAAAACAACACAAACACACTCTGCATTCAGTAATCTAACTAAATAAGTGAAAATCCAAACATGTGTAATGTATACGCTGCCTATGCTGAGTGCAACTCCAATAATGTGTGCATTCATGAATAATTATCGATATGATACGTGTCCTCAGTAATATGTCCATCAACTCGTGAGATGGATTAATTACTGCTGCAGCTTAGCAGCTTGTCTCGTGATATTAAGAGGTTGAAATTTATGCACCCAACTGTGTGTCAGTAGAGTAAGCATTTGGTAATATTGTTTGTAACAATTTAATTTTTGTTTTACTTCATTTGTTTTATTATAATTCCTCATATAATCTCCACAATGATTCCTAAATTGTTGCTACTATTTGTACAATTATAAAAGCAAGGCTTCATGTAGTAAGTAGTTTTAAAGTTTTAGAAAACTTCATTAATTAAAAAAGTTGATAGCGTTATTTCTTGTCTATAATTCACTGTATCGTATAACCTATTATAAGGGTTAGTTTTTGCACAGGAAACGTAAAAGGTCTGTACAAATCAAGAAGCGTTCAGTCTTAGGGCTTTATAAACTTGTTTACCATATAAACAAAAATTAAACTGCCAAATTGACATATTAATATTATGTCATAATAAATTTAAGTCTTTATGTCTGTCACAATGATTCTAGAATCATCTTTAGACAACAATATCATCCATAATGGAAAAGTTCTGAACGAAGTTACATGCAAATTATTATACAAAAATTATAAGAAAAAGAAACATTAACAGAAATTAAATGAAAATTAGATATGCAAGCACGTAATTTGGATTCAAAAACCGAAGTTAATTTTTTAGTTTAGTTCAGAAAACATATTCTTTAAATTATAAATAATGAAAAATATACAACAGATAAAGTTTCTTAAAGTACTATATCCGGTTGTTAATTAATTTTAGGAGTGCACTTTCCACCTTTCAGATAATTAATATCTGCTCTGTCTATGTTTGACATCATTCAAGATAATAAAATTATCATTATATCGTTATGTATTTAGGTCTTTTTGCATTGCATAATGATTCTAGAATCTTCTCTAGGCAATAAAATCATTTCTATAGATAAACATCTCAATGAAGCTACATGCAAATTATTGTACAAATATACAAAAATTATAAGGAAATTCTCAGAAGTTAAATGAATATGACACATTCACGGACATAATTTGGATTCAAAACTCCAGATTCAAACTGCAAAATGGATTCTTTAAATTATAAAAAAAATGAAAAAATATACCACACTTCAAACTTCTTACATTATATCCGATTATTAATTACTTTTAGGAGTGCACTTGTCACCTCTCAGAAAATTAATATCTGCTCTGGCTCTATTTGACATCATTTAAGACAGTAAAATTATCATTATATCATAACGTATTTAAGTCTTCTTGTATTTCACAATGATTCTAGAATCATCTTCACATAACATAATCATATATAATGATAAACTTTTCAGCGAAGTTATATGCAAATTATGATACAAATATACAAAAAGTATAAGTAAATTCACAGAAGTTAAATAATTATTGCATATGCACGGATATAATTTGAATTAAAAAAACTGCAGGTTCAGAAAATATATTCTGTAAATTATGAATGACGAAAAATATTCTGTAAGTCAAGCTTTTTAAAGTATATCCGATTATTAATTACTTTCAGAAGTGCACTTGTCACCTTTCAGAAAATTAATATCTGCTCCGTCTCTATTTGACATCATTTAAGATAATAAACATAGCATTATATCTTAATGTATTTACTTCTTCACAATGATTCTAGAATCTTCTCTGAAGAACAAAACCATTTATAATAATGAACACCCGCAATCGTTTTCAAGATTTCTACATCTGTCGAGTTTTTTTACATCTATTTAAAACTGTTTACTACAGTGCCTGAATTGCAATCGGCATTTGAGTCAGAAAAGGATCATCAATAACAGCCGATTATGCTAATGAGAGCCATTACAGTCATCTGCATGATAAATGAATTCTATCACACTTTTCAGGCATACTCTTTTTTTTTGTCTACAATGGATAAAGTATTAGAAATGTCACGTAAAAAGTACATCCATCATAGAAGTACAAATGTCAAGGAATCGGAAGCAATTTCTATTGCACTTTGTTATTTATGAGCATTTTGCATTGTTTTTCTTTCCTTTTAAGGTCTCACGCATCTTGCAAGTGCTTTCAGTTTTTGTTCAAAAAGTGAGGTGTAATTTCTACATCTATGTAGCCTTAAGGTATTATCTTTTTTGAGATGTGTAAAAAGTTACGCGGTTAAAAAGAAGTAAGAATGGATTGTTAAATATGATGGAGGATTGACAGTTTCAACAAATCTGCGACGAATTGATTAAGTAGCATTTTTTTTTCAGCAAGTTAAAAAAAAAATAATAAAGCAATTGTAAGTAAAAAAAAAACTGAATCCTTTTATAAACTTAATTTCATCATGCCTGAGTATGACTTAACATTTTTTGTTTTTATAGTTTTCATATAAAGTTTTTTTTTGTTCAACTTCTCTAAAATTACTATGTGTCATGTAAAATGTACAGAAAAAAAAAATCTAAAAAATTGAAAAAAAAGGTTTTAAAATTAAAGGGGTCTTTTTGATGGAATGTATGCCAAGTTAGGGTTAGATGCACCCTCATAAAAAACAATTGCTACTTACTAGTAAAACAATTATGATACATATACATTATGATACACAAAAAGTATAAGGAAAACAAATTCACAGAAAGTAACTGAAAATTACATAATGCCCGCACATAATTTGAGATGTAAATCTTTAATATTTCGATTCTTTAAATTACAAATAATGAAAAATATACTACAAGTCAAGCTTCTTAAAGTATATCCGGTTATTAATTTCTTTTAGGACTGGACTTGTCACCTTTCAGAAAATTATTATCTGCTTCGTCTCTATTTGACATCATTTAAGATAATCAAATTAGCTTTATATCGTAACGTAGTTAGGTCTTCACAATGATTCTAGAATCATCTTCAGACTACAATACCATTCTTAATGATAAACTTTTCAGCAAAGTTACATTCAAATTCCGATACAAATATACAAAAATTATAATGAAAACAAATTCACAGAAATGAAATGAAAATTCCATTATGCACACACAAAATTTTGACTCATAAACAACAAATTCAGGCTTCAATTCAAAAATCTATCACACATCACGCTTCTTAAAGTATATCCGGTTATTAGTTACTTTTAGGAGTGCACTTGTCACCTTTCAGAAAATTAATATCTGCTCCGTCTCTATTTGACATCATTTAAGGTAGTAAAATTAGCGTTATATTCTAATGTATTTAACACTTCACAATGGTTCTAGATACTTTCCTAGACGACAAAACCATTTATAGTAATGAACATCGGCAATCGTTTCTAGGATTTCTACATCAGCTCAGTTTTTTACATCTATTGAAAACTGTTTACTACAGTGCCTGAATTGCAATCGGCATTTGACTCAGAAAAGGATCATCAACAACAGCCGATTATGCTAATGAAAGCCATTACAGTCATCTGCATGATAAATGAATTCTATTACACTTTTCAGCAGAACGCCTTTTTTTTTCTACATTGGAGAAAGTATTAGAGATGTCACGTAAAAAGTACATCCATCATCACAGTACAGCCGTCAAGGAATTGGAAGCAATTTCTATTGCACTTTGTTATTTATGAACATTCTGCATTGTTTTTCTTTCCTTTTAAGGTCTCACACATACTTTCAGTTTTTGCTTAAAAAGTGAGGTGTAATTTCCACATCTATGTAGCTTTATGGTATTACAGTTTTTGAGAAGCATAAAAGGATTCAACGTTAAAAAGATGATGGAACATTGACAGTTTCAACAAATCTATGACGAATTGATTAAGTGTTTTTTTTTTCAGCTCATAGTTTGGAGATCAACAGCAAGTTTAAAAAAATAACAAAGGAATTAAAAGTAAAAAAAACTGAATCCTTTCATAAATTTAGTTTTATCACAGCTTTTCACTTTTTGATTTTATAGTTATTTTATAAGGTGTTTTTGTTCAACTGCTCCAAAATTACTGTGTGTCATGTAAAATATAAAGAAAGCTAAAAAAATTTCAAAAAAATGTTTTTAAAACTATTTGGGTCCTTTTGTATGAAATGCATGTCAAGTTAGGGTAAATGCATCTTCATAAAAAAACAATTGCTACTTACTAGAAAAAAAAATTGGAACAACACTGTTGTGATGAATATTATTTTTCATATTCTGAGTTAAATGCTGATTTCTTCGCTTCGTTTAATTGATAATAATTAACATTTAAATTAACATTTCAAAATTCCATTACAATTATAGTTTTTACTATCTAAACCAGGGCTGGTCAACCCAAATGATCTTGCTGGCCACATTGGAAATGAATCCTAACTGCGCCGGCTGCATATAAATTATATATTCCCATATTAGATTGAGACACACTATTTTGCAGTAAAAAATTGGAATATAATAAATTATTATTTTTGTGCTTACTATTATTACGCGTAAACATGGATAATATTAGTTGGGGAAAAAGAAATCCATTATTTTTTCGATAGATGGCTGTAGTGATCGATATCACGTAAAGTATCAATTAAACAATTTCAGATTTATGCTCGTTAGAAAGGTGGCACTTCGTACTAAAATAATTCTTTTTCTGTTTTCTGTTTGGTCCATTCAGTTGGGAGTTACAGGGTGTTAAAAATGGAAGTGAACAAAGAGAAAATTCGATACATTTTACAGTTTTTCTTTGACAAAGGCGAAAATGCAAGCCAGGCGGCTAAAATTGTGAATGGTGTTTATGGTTCCGATACTGTAACAGCCAATTATGTGCAATTTTGGTTTTGTAGATTCCGTTCAGGAATTTTTGATGTTAAAGATGCACCTCGCACAGGTAGGCCGGTCGTCGAAAATGTCGATAAAATCGGAGAAATGATCGAAGTTGACCGGCATGTTAGCAGTCGTAACATCGCCCAGGAGCTAAAAATCGACCATAAAACAGTTTTAAACCATTTACACAAAGCTGGATTCAAAAAGAAGCTCGATGTTTGGGTGCCACACTAATTAACAGAAAAAAACATGATGGATCGAATTTCCATCTGCGAAGTCTTGGTCAAACGGAATGAGATAGACCCATTTCTTAAACGGATGGTGACTGGAGATGAGAAATGGATCACATACGATAACCCTGTGCGAAAACGATCGTGGTCAAAGAGCGGTGAGGCACCTCAAACGGTGGCCAAACCAGGACTAACGGCCAGGAAGGTTCTGTTATGCATTTGGTGGGACTGGAAGGGGATTATTTATTATGAGTTGCTTCCATATGACCAAACGCTAAATTCTGATCTCTTCTGTCAACAACTGGACCGTTTGAAGATAGCGATTGACCAGAAACGGACAGAATTGGCCAACAGGAGAGGTGTCGTGTTCCACCAGGACAACGCTAGGCCACACACATCTACAGTGACTCGCCAGAAACTTCGGGAGCTTGGTTGGGAAGTTTTAATGCATCCGCCATACAGTCCGGACTTGGCACCAAGCGATTATCATCTTTTTCTTGCATTGCAAAATTTCTTTAATGATAAAAAATTGGCATCTAGGGAGGATTGAGAAAATCGACTACTAGAGTTTTTTGCAAATAGAGACCAGGACTTCTATGAGAGAGGCATTATGAAGTTACCTTTAAAATGGCAACAAATCATACAACAAAACGGTGCATATTTGACCAAAATCGGACAATCCGAAGCATGTTAAATAAAGTCCTGAAGTTCATATAAAAATAATGGATTTCTTTTTCCCCAACCTAATATAACAATAATGATACTAAACGCGTGCGGGTAAGCCCTACGCTCATATTAGACCACTACAACCACACCACAGATCTGATTAGACCACTGCAACTTTACAGTTTGGTAATCATGTGGATGAGAAGTCTGATTGGGCAATGTAACGCTCTATGATCCTATTAGACCGGGACCTACGATTTAGAATGGATTCAGAATTACTACAAATACCCATGACATTGCCGGAACTGGAACCCTAAGCCTGTGGCACCGAGCTCCAAGGCGTTAACGACTCGGCCACCAGGCCTCCAGGGGCGCGGATGTGATTTTATACTTGATATATAATTGATTAATTAATTAATTACATATTTAACAATTGATAAATTTTAATTGTTTTCTTAACTTGTTATATTTTTTTATTTTAAGAAAACGCCTAAAATAAATGATTAATTTTAGTGTTTTCTTTAATAAAAACATTAATCTTTTTTTTTTTTTTTTTTTTTAATTAACTTGACGAACGAAATAGCAAAGAGTAAGTCTTTAACTGTAAAAACAATATCTTAAAAAAAACATGCTTTTTTTTAATATTACTTTTAAAAAATCTTCACCTCAACGTTCTAGTTTTTTTTTACTTTCTTTCTTATAGTTTTTCCAATAAGTTTCTGTACTTCAATTTTTTTTAAAAATACTATGCATCATGTTAAAATAAAATAAGAACTTCCTTTTAAAATTAAAGAGCTCCGATGTTTGACGTAATCAATTGATAACGCCCGCGGGTTTAATCAGAAACTTCTGCTTCGCATCATTTGACAATATTTTATCTTTTTGTCAAAGTACGAACTCACAGTATGAAAAATTTTCTTCATCCAATGTACTCAAGTGCATTGTCTGGAGCTTTCAGTTTAAACCACTGGAAATGAATTCTTGCGTTTTAATCAGAAATAATTAAAATTGGTTTCCAATTTCAATTGTTCTTATTGAACTTTAAAAAAAAATGAAAGAGTTTAGAAACATCGCAATTTGTTATTCGGAAATTTTAAAAGCATTTACTGAAAGCTATTACTTTTAAAAAAAGTACTTTCATGCCACGATTTATATAATTATGAAATAGAACAGATATATATTTGTTTTTACATTTTATTAATTGTTTTTTAATTTATTTTAAATAACATAATATATTTCAGTAAGCCTTATTTGGATGAGTCCAATACTAAAATCTGGTAAATGGCATGTATGAAAAATTATTAGTGATTCAAAAGCTTACACTGTGTAATTCTCATCATCATCATCATCATGATCAGTGGCACAATAGCCCCGTGGTGGGCCATGGCCATCTGCCCACTGACAAATTTCGAGACAGGTAATGCTTTGTTTTTACGGGGTAGGGTTTTCAGCCCTACGCCCAACAGTCATATTAGAAAGGGAATTACCGTCTGAAGTGGATTACAACCCACTACAAGCATCCCTGGCACCGCCAAAACTCGAACCCGAAAATCTCTGGCACCGAACTCCAGAGCGCTAGCCAGTCGGCCATCAGGCTTAATTATAAATTAGCCATCGGTCATTATTAATAAGCCATCAGGCTTAATTATTAATTAATAAATTAATTTCACAGGAATTAAGCTCCTTAAAAAATTATAAATTTTAATTGGTTTCTTAACTTGTCCTATTTCTTTATTTTAAGAAAACCGTATAAAATATATGATTAATTTTTGTGGGTTTTTTTTAATAAAAACATTCATTTCATTTTTTTTAAATTACCTTTCCGAATGAAATAGCAAAGAGTAAGTCTTTTAATGTAAAAATGTTATTTTAAAAAAAGCAAGGTTTTTTTTAAATTGTTTTTAAAAAATCACTTTAATATTCTAGGGGTTTTTTTATCTACTTTCCTTCTTATAGTTTTTCCAATATGCTTTCTTTACTTCAGTTTCCTCAGAAATACCGTGCATCATGTTTAAATAAAATACAAATACTTCCTTTTAAAATTGAAGAGTTCTGATGTTTGACGTAATCAATTGATAACGCCGGCGGGTTCAATCCAAAACTTCTGCTTCACATCATTTGACAATGTTTTATCTTTTTGTCAAAGTAGGAACTCAAAGTATGAAAATTCTTCTTCTTCCAATGTACTGAATTGTATTGTCTAGAACCTTCAATTTAAACCACCGGAAATGAATTCTTGTGTTTTAATCAGAAATAGTTAAAAGTAGTTTCCAATTTCAATTGTTCTTATGGAACTTTAAAAAAAAAATATGAAGGAGTTTAGAAATATCGAAAATTTGTTATTCGGAAATTTTAGAAGATTTACTGAAAATTTTTTTGAAGTAGCTTCATCTAACGCTTTTTATAATTATAAAATGGAACAGGTCATAATAAATATTTGTTTTTACATTTTTGTAATTCTTTTTACTTTACTTTAAATATTACATAATATATTTCAGTAATCCTTATTTGGATAATGTTTCCAATAATGTCAATCTTGCAAGTGGATATATGAAAATTATTAATGATTCAAAAGCCTACACTGTGCAATTCTCACCATCATCATCATCAAGATCAGTGGCACAACAGCCCCATGAAGGGTCAAGGCCGTTTGGCCACTGGCAAATTTCGAGAAAAGTAATGCTTTGCTTTTACGATGTAGGGTTGTCAGCCCTACGCCCGACAGTCGTATTAGAACGGGAATTACAGTTTAAAGTGGATTCCAACCAATTACAAGCATCCATGGCACGGCCGAAACTCGAACCAGAAACCCGCGACACCGAGTTCCAGACCGCTAGCCATTCGGCCATCACGCTAAATTATTAATTAGCCATCGGCCATTATTAATAAGCCATCAGGCTTAGTTATTAAAAATTGAATTAATTAATTTCATAGGAATTACGCACTTTAAAAATTGATATATTGTAATTGTTTTCTTAACTTGCGTTATTTCTTCCTTTCAAGAAAACGTTAAAATAAATGATTAATTTTCGTTTTTTCTTTCATAAAAACACTCAACTTTTTTTTTTTCAAATTAACTTACGGGTGAAATAGCAAAGAGTAAGTCTTTAACTTAAAAACGTCATCTTAAAATAAAATAAAAAACATGTTTTTTTTTTAATTCTTTTTAAGAAAATCTTCACCTCAATATTCTATTTATTTTTTTCTACTTTCCTTCTTATAGTTTTTCCAATAAGTTTCTTTACTTCAATTTCCTCAGAAATACTGTGCATCATGTAAAATAAAATAAAAACTTCCTTTTAAAATTAGAGAGTTCCGATGTTTGACGTAATCAATTGATAACGCCGGCGGGTTCAATCAGAAACTTCTGCCTCACATCAGACAATATTTTATCTTTTTATCAACGTACGAACTCACAGTATGAAAAATTTCTTCATCCAATGTACTGCAGTGCATTGTCTGGAGACTTCAGTTTAAACCACCGGAAATGAATTCTTGCGTTTTAATCAGGAATAGTTAAAAATAGTTTCCAATTTCAGTTGTTCTTATTGAACTTCAAAAAACAAACTGAAAGAGTTTCGAAATATCGAAATTTGTTATTCGTAAATTTTAAAAGCATTTACTAACCGTTATTTTTTTTCTAAAGTAGCTTTATCTAACGATTATTATAATTAGAAAAGGGAACAGATCATAATAAATATTTGTTTTTACATTTTTGTAATTCTTTTTAAATTTAGTTTAAATATCACACATAATATATTTCAGTAAGCCTTATTTGGATAATAAGTCCAATAATATAAATCTTGCTAGTGGCATATATGAAAATTTATTAATGATTCAAAAGCCTACACTGTGCAATTTCCATCATCATGATCATGATCAGTGGCACAACAGCCCGATGGTGGGCCAAGGCCATCTGCCCACTGCCAAATTTCAAGACATTTCTGTTTTCACGGGGTAGAGCTGTCACCCCTACTCCGAACAGTCATATTAGAACGGGAATTTCGGTTTAAAGTGGATTCCAACCCACTACAAGCATCCATGACACCGCCGAAACTCGAACCCGAAACCTATGCCACCGAGTTCCAGAGTGCTAGCCACTAGGACGTCATTCTTAATTATTAACTAGCCATCGGCCATTATTAATAAGCCATCAGGCCTAACAAGTTATTAATTAATTAAGTAATTTCACAGGAATTACGCGTTTTAAAAATTGAAATTTTAAATGTTTTCTTAACTTGCCTTGTTTTTTTAATTTTAAGAAAACCGGAAAATAAATTATTAATTTTCGTTTTTTCTTTAATAAAAACACTCATTTTTTATTTCAAATTAACTTTGCGAGGGAAATAACAAAGAGTAAGTCAAAATGTAAATGTCATATGTAAAAATGTCATCTTAAAAAAAAAAAAAAAAAAAAAAAAAAAAACCCACATGTTTTTTTGTTTTTTTTTAAATTCTTTTAAAATTCTTCACCTCGATATTCTGATTTTTTTTCTACTTTTCTTCTTATAGTTTTTCCAATAAGTTTCTTTACTTCAGAAATATCGTGCATCATGCAAAACAAAATAAAAATTTCATTTTAAAATTGAAGAGTTCCGATGTTTGACGTAATCAATTGATAACGCCGGCGGGTTTAATCAGAAACTTCTGGTTCACATCATTTGACAATATTTTATCTTTTTGTCAAAGCAGGAACTCAAAGTATGACAAATTTTTCTTCATCCAATGTACTGAAGTGCATTGTCTGGAGCTTTCAGTTTAAACCACCGGAAATGAATTCTTGCGTTTTAATCAGAAATAGTTAAAAGTAGTTTGCAATTTCAATTGTTCTTATTGAACTTTAAAAAAAAAATTAAAGAGTTCAGAAACATCGAAATTTGTTATTCGGAAATTTTAAAAGAATTTAATAGAAAAATTACCCATATGGATTTTATAAAGTTATATATTTATAGATTTATTTATCCATTTTTTTTCAGTAGCTTCATCTAATGATTTTTATAATTATAAAATGTAAGAGATCATAAAAAAATGTGTTTTCAACTTTTTGTAATTCTTTTTAACTCTACTTTAAATATTACATAATATATTTCAATAAGCCTTGTTTGTATGATGCGTCCAATAATATGAAACTTGCAAGTGGCATATATGAAAATTTATTGATGATTCCAAAGCCTATACTGTGTAATTCTCCGATTGATTATTAATTAGAAAAGTCTGAAATCTAATCTTTGTTATTAACAAAAGCTAAGATACAATTTATATAAATTCTTCTGGTATTATATTTCTACTTCAAGGTGCAATAGCTCCATGGTGGGCCAAGGCCATCTGTCTACTGACAGACACCGAAACATGAGATGTTTCCTTTTTACGGGGTAGGTTTGTCAGCCCTATACTCATATTAGACCGGGACCTACGGTTTAAAGTGAATTCCAAATCACTACAAACACCCATGGAACACCCAGTATTCAAACCCGAGACCTATGACACATGGAGCGAGTCACTTGGCTATCAGGCGCTCTAGTTGAAAATATATGGTAATAAATAATATTTGCAAGAATACCATAAAAAACGGTTCAGAATTTTCTTTGAATGATTTCGAATATCTTATGTACATCTATATAATTTTCTTATACTTTTTGAAAATTTTTAAATTGTTAACATTTCATCAATTCCTTATCATCGATGAACAGTTGAAGGACTTAATCAGTTCATCAGTTATTTATTGATTAAACTTGTATTTAGATGTTTATTAATATTATTTTGAAAAAAAAAAAAAACGTAAAACATTTTGTATATCATACTTCTGATAATACTATAAATGATTAATGATTTTCGTAATGATGATAAAGTTAGTTTAAAAATGGATAGTATTTGTTGATAGAGAATTAAGCAAGTTATTATGAAAATAGTTCAAAAATATTTAGTGTGTAATTTTAAAAATAATTCTTAAATTCTATGTATTTCTTCCCCTAATACTTCAGGCCATTGGGTCTCCGTATTATATTTACCAAAATAAAATTTAATCATTCTATATATCACAATCTGTTCAAGGCAATTACATAGTTTAACGATATTTAATTATATTTTAAAACTATAAAGTATCTTTTAAAATTATTTATCATTGGAATCTAATTTCTAATAACGAAATCAAAAAATTCACAAGTTTCTATATTATTTTTTATAATAGATAGATTTTTTATAATAGATACACAATTCTAGGTAAAAATTTAGAATCCTGTACCCTTAGTGCCAAATACATCGAAAAGTAGCCAAGTAAGCATAGTAATGAATGGACCAGGTAGTTTTCGCAATAAAACTGATATTACGCGAAAGTCCTTCACAGGGAGCCAAATTGTCAAGTATACAAACAAAATAGTTGCCGAAGGTCGGTGTCATCAAAAAACGCTATTTCGCCAAAATTCATCGCCAAGCAGTGCTATTACGCCAACATTAGTAGCCAAACAGCTATTACATTAAATTTTATTCCTGAAAGTGCTATTAGTAAAAGTTTATCTCTTTAACGCTAAATATTATCACGGTTAAAATCTAGGATCCTGTACCCTTTGTGCCAAACACATCGCCAAGTTGCCAAGTCGGTAAGTAAGTACAGAAATGAATGGGACAGGTAGTTTGCGCGGTAAAATGATATTACGCCAAAATCCTTTACTGTGTTGCCAAATCGCCCAGTAAACAGACAAAAAGGTTGCTTAAGTTCGGTGTCATTGTAAAGTGCTATTTCGCCAAAATTTATAGCCAAACAGTGCTTTTACCCCAACATTAGCAGCCAAATAGCTATTACGTCAAAGTTTATTCCTGAAAAAGCTTTGAAGCCAAAGTTTATCGCTTTAACGCCAAATATTATCACTATCCTTTATCGCTTTATAGCCATTTTTCACTAAGCAAATTTTGTTATATAACTTCTTTTAAGCCAAAAAATGCTTTATCGCCAATATTTATCGCTTTATAGCCAAATTTTTTCACTAAGTGAATCTTGTTTTTTGAGGCGCTTTTACGCCAAAAGTTGATGCTTTATCGCCAATATTTATCACTTTATAGCCACATTTTTTCACTAAGTGAATCTTATTTTTTGAGGCGCTTTTACGCCAAAAGTTGATACTTTATCGCCAAATTTTTATCACTAAAATTTTTTATCTCTGGAATTCTTTTGCGCCAAATGAAACTGCTTTTACGCCGAAATTTAGCGCTATTATGCCAAGAAAATTATATCTAAAATGCCTTTACGCCAATTTATATCGCTTTATCGCCAAATTTTTACCACTATTATGTCAACTTTTTAATGTTTTCTTTTTACGCCACATATTGCCACTTTAACGCCAAAATATATCATTATTTTGTCAACATTTTATTCCTAAATTGCTTTCACACCAAATTAAATCGCTTTATCGCCAAATTATTATGTGGAATTTTATTTTGCTAAGTCACAAAAAAGTATCGTTTAAACAAAGATAATAATCGCTGTTAATTGATAAAATTTCGATACGATAAAATTTCACCAAAGTTATTCGCCAATTCTTTTTTTGTAATGTCATAAAATAAATCATGTTCTTTACGAAGCCGAATTCGAATGATAAATTAATATTAACAAAAGATAAAAAAGAAGAAAAAACTAGAGAATAACTTACCTTTTATTGTGGTGTGTCCTTCCTCTGTGGTGGAAACAAACATTTTATTCCATCGGTGAAATCATAATGTCACATTTGTGCTGGCGCCGCCACATGCACTCTGCCAGATAATTATCAAATGTTCCGGACACATTATTTTATTAATATTAATTTATTTTAATTATTAAAAATTTAAATTGTGACGTTAACTAACGTTCTAAAAAGCTAAAGCTTCAAATATTCCAAGCGAATTCTAATTACGGTTGTCACAAAATCCTAACTAAACGAACATCTTTAAAAAGGAAATTAATTATTTAAGAATAAAATATAAGTTATTAATAAATAAAAAAATCGTTTTTCTTGTTTGTTTCTTACTTTCCTGAGTGGCAACTTCATAAATATTGTTTATGTTCTGAATCAGTGACCGACGTACGTTGTAAGAATAAATTCGGAATAATCAGTAATTTATTGGAATACTAATTTAAAAGAATATATATTTCTGTTCTTATTTACTGTAAATAAGTATTCTTCAAATAATAATATAATCACAATAACAATAAATAGTCATTATATTGTTTGGAAAATGAAGCTACGAATTCCTCTAATTATAGTATTGCAACCCTAAAGAAAATTGGCGGAAAATTGGCGAAATATTCAGGGTTGCAAGATTGGCGACTTCCTCAGGGGTACAGTATCCTAGATTTTAACCATTATCACTATCCTGCCAAAATTTTAATCCTTGAAATGCTTTACCTCCAACATTTATAGCCAAACTTTTCTGCTAAAAGGATTTTGTTTTTTGAAGTGCTTTTATACCAAAGCTTTATCGCCAAATTTTTATCGCTAAAAAAATTTTATCTCTTGAATAATTTTGCTCCAAATGTTATCGCTTATTCGCCGAAATATCTCAAAAAAAAATATATATATATATCAAAATTACCTTTATGCAAATTTATGCAGCTTTATCGCCAAAATTTTACCTCTATTATGGCAAAATTTTAATCTTATGCCACATATTGAGACTTTAACGCCAAAATATATCATGATTTTGCCAAAATTTTATTCTTAAATTACTTTTACGCCAAATTTAATCGCTTTATTGTCAAATTCTTACGTGGAATTATGTTTTGCTAACTCACATAATTCTATCATATAGACAAAGATAATAATCGCTGGTATGATAAAATTAAGCAAGATTATTCGCTAATACACCAATTTTTTTTTTTATTATTATGCCAAAAACTATTTCATGTTGTTTACGATGCCGAATTCGAATGATGAAAAAAAATTGTTTTAGAAAGGAGGTAAAAAAAAGAATAATTTGCATTTTATTCTGATATATTCTTTGTTGGAGGCGAAAATGATCTTTTTATTGTTGTACCCATTCCTATCAAATGAATGAAGAAAACAAGAAGAACAACATCAGAAAACAACGCAAAACCGCTTTAAATTTAATACGCATTTTCTAAAATTAAAAAAATGAAATTTTTCCGCGCGAATTCAACTAATGGTCGCCACTAAACTTTAACTATGTCAACAGCATTAAAAAAGAAACATTCGATCGACGTTTTTGTCGTGAACCCATGTTATAAAAATAAAAATAATAAATCTTTTTTTCGCAAATTCAAATAACGGTTGTTATAAAACTTTCATTATTTCAGCAGCATTAAAAAGTAAATAACTATTTGATAATTAAATATAAGTTATTAATAAATTAAAAAATTGTTTTTCTTATTTGTTTCATATTTTCATGAATGGCAGCAACATAAAATTTTTTTATTTTCTGTAGCAGGTACTGTCAACATACGTAATAAGAACAATCTCAGATTAATGGATAATTTATCGGAATAAATATTTATGTTCTTTATTCACTAAAACTAAAAAATTCTGCAAATAATTATCAAGGTAGAAATAAGTAGTCGTTATATTGTTCGGGAAAAGAAGAAGTTAAGAATTCCTTTGGAGTATTGTAAAAATTGGCGGAAAAAAAAAGGCGGCTAAAGAAATTGGCGGAAGATTGGCGAAATATTCCGGGTTTCAAGATTGGCGACTTCCTCATTGGTACAATATTATAGACTTCAATTTAATTCTAATAATATTTAAATAATTAAATAAATAAATATATATAATTTAATTACCTGCTATATGGAATAATATTTCTTAAATTTATCATTTCTTGCAAATTTTATTGTTATTATTATTTGTTTTGTTATTTTTGTTTTTCTAGAACTGTTACTACAACAGACTACTTTTTCGCTAATGATGCACAGCATAATATTGTCTCTATCGTTGTTAAACAGTCATTGATATACAATAGACCTCCTTTATGGCTTTGTTGTGAAACAATGATTTGCTTTCTGCAATTGATTTTGACAAAATACTATTTTTTTTTATTCTTGTACAAAAGGGATTAATTTTCCAGCATCATAAAAACAAAACATTCCTGTATTTTAGATGAGAATAACTTTGCTGGCATCTTTATGGAATAATTTGTTGTATAATTATTTTAAGCCTGCTGTCAATGCTTTATAATATTCATCATTTACTTCCCAGCATCTAGTACTATTATGATCATCATTAATGTTTCTTCATAGCAATCTGTATCAGGCCAAGGTCGTCTAAGTTTTGTCCATTTGAAAAGATTAGATTCATCATTCGACATTAATTGATTCCAATAAACAAAATTTCTATATTAACAGAATCATGACATCTACTGAATGTTCTCTGCTAGTGCAAAAGTTAATGTTTGGGTAAAGTTGTAGTGTTACATTAGTAAATAAGTCAAGGAAATTTATGTTAAATACGCTATCTTAGATTATACATGGATGCTTACATTTGTTCGCGGTTATATATGGCGGTTAAAAATGTATCACTAACTAATCAGAATCAATTTTAGTTTTACTTTGCTTTTTAAATCTAAAATAGAATCTGTTTTTGTGTATTCAGCTAATTTTTCAATTTAAATTTAGTAACATTATTGTCGGAATTACATAATTACATCGCAATCAATATACGCAATTATGTTTGATTTTATAGCACTACTATAGTAGTATAATAAATGTTATTTTGGAATTAACTCTTATTACTGTGAGGCTAATTAAAAATTGTAAAAGGTCGAGAATCGATTGACTTATAGCTTCTTAGATTATTCTGTTGCTTGCATCACTTTTTTCACAAGAAACTTTATAAAGGCGTTTTGAGTATTTTCAAGTAATTTCGAAAAAAATCAACATGGTCAAGTCTCTCGCCAATTTTTTTTTTTTTTTTTTTTTGCTCATGCAGTTCAAATTTGGGGTATTTTACAGCGTAAAAGTATTTCACGCATTGAATCAGATAAATTAATCCCTTTATGGATTACATCAACTATTCATATCTCATATGCATAACTTTTCTATCCATATCTCATATTTGTAACTTTTCTACCCGTATCTCAAAATTGTAAATTTTCTAACTGTGTCTCATATTTGTAAATTTTCTACCCATATTTCATATTTGTAAATTTTCTGCCTATATCTCATATTTGTAACTTTTCTACCCGTATCTCATATTTCTCATATTTGTAAATTTTCTACCCGTATTCTCATATTTGTAAATTTTCTACCCGTATTCTCCTATTTGTAACTTTTCTACCCGTATCTCATATTTCTCATATTTGTAACTACTCAATCAGTATCTCATGTTTGTAACTTTTCAACTCACATCTCATATTTGTAACTTTTCGGAACTCCATAGCTTGTGCGAAAGTTAAACTTTAACTCTGGAGAAAAACAAGTATTTAGGGTAACCCTGTATTATTCAAAAGCAAACATATCGTATGTCTGACAACACGAATTCATTTTGTTTTACAGGCTTTTGAATCGATATCTTTCAGTACCCAAAAGACTGACGCGGAACAGTGTGTTTTATTGGTTGTTTATGTCTGCTTGCATTTTATTTTTGCCATTTTTATTTCAAAATGTGTCAAGGGAAATAAATTGTGTTGATAATACGGGGGGGGGGGGGGCTCTGGTGATTTAAATTGGTGGCTTTGGTGTAAAGTACGACGATCTTGAAAATTAGGGCAGAAGAATATCATATATGAATCAGAAGAAAATAGTTTTGATTCTAATATTCAATTCGGAAAGCTAAATTTATAATTGAATTTCTAAAAAAAAATTAGATAAAACAGAATAATAGCTTAATGATCATAATTTTAATGTTGTAGTCCCAGAGGTGGCCAACCCGCTTCGAACATTTTTCCGGTCATAGTTAAAACCAATATATAACCCAATATTTCCATAGTTAAAACCAATCTAGTAAAAAAATAAATTATTTCTCCATCCATATATTCAAAAATTAAACCGTTGAAAATATGAGAAAAAATTAACTTTGATTTTAAAAAAAATATTCTTGCGAATATATGGCAGATACTTCCTGTTTTATTCATGAGTTTACAGTTATAAGTTCGCACAATAATTAAATTATATTGTGTAAACTCTTGATGCTCGGCCATCTTGGAACATCTAATATAACAAGTTCTATGTTTCACTTTAAGTGACCTCAGAGCAGTGACCATCGCTAGATATTTGAGAAATCTGGCACAAAAAGTTGTTAGCGCTTTAGGTTCAACTTACACTTGCAAATAGGGTTTTTTTTTGTCAAAAATGAAATTGACCAAACACGAAACACGTTCAAACATAATGGACTGCATATCAATTATGATTTGGAAATACTCAACTTGAGATCGATTTGCAAACGCTAAGTGAAAGAGTGCAGAAACAAAAATCGCACTAGTAAAATAAATATTTTTGAATGAATTCATTTTTTTTATTTCGTTTATATTTATATATTTTTCATATTTCAGTTTTAGTATTATATATTTCTTTACTATGTGCGTTCAGCATCATTATTATTATATTATCTATATTTACATGTAAGAATAATAGTAAACACAAAAGTAATAACTCATTATGTCTCAATTTTTCACTCCAAAAAATGTTTATAGTGGGTCTAAATCTGATAAAGGGATATATAATTTTATATGCGTCCCGCGGAGTTATGCTGCATTTCCAAAGTTCCGTAAAAATACTTCTTAAAATATTAAGATCGCTTTAGAAAATAGTAATAAAAATCATAGAAGTTTTGAATAGAATCTTTAACTCATCACTGGAAAAGATTTGAAAAATATATTCATTTTTTAGATTTAAATTAAGTATTCAAATTCGAATCATTATTTAACATATTAATATATTTATTTCACCGTTAAAAGAATTTTAAATCTCTATTTTCTTCCCGTTTTCATTTATAATTTTAAAAATTCATATATAAAAATAATTTGTTATTGAAGTACTGCTGTGCCCAAATAGTAAGACCAATTTTTATTTTTTTCAAAAACTCTTTATTTATTCTTCCGAATTAACGCTAAACTTATTTATTAAGAAGAAACCAATATAATATTTATATAAACTGTTCTGATATTATATTTCTTTCTTAATGGTGCAACAGCTCCATGATGGGCCTAGGCCCTCTGTCTACTGGCAGATTCTGACACACGAGATGTTTCCTTTTTAAGGGGTAGCGTTGTCAGCCCTACGCTCATATTAGACCACCACTACTACTACTGCACCACACCACATCACTGCGCCTAGAGCTGAGTTGCCCCTTTACAGTTTGGGAATGATGTGGGTGAGAAGAAGTCTGATTAGACACTGTAACGCTCTATGGTCATATTAGACCTACCTATTGATCATATTAGATGGTTAATAATGGTCATAATTGCGCTAGTGTTTATAGTGGATTCCAAACCACAACAAAGATCCATATCACACGCCAGAGCTCAAACCCAAAACCTATGATACAGAGCGCCAGAAAGCTAGACATTCATTAGGCCCGCTCTCATTATACCGGGACCTACGATTTAAAGTGGATTTCAAACCACTACAAACAGTCATGGCAACGCCGGAACTCAAACCCGAAACCTGTGGCACTGAGTTCCAGAGCATTAGCCACTCAGTCCACCAGGCTCCCAGAGGCGTAAATGTGATTTTATTCTGAATATATAATTAATGAATTAATTAGTTGATTAATTTCACACTTTAGAAATTGATAAATATTAATTGTTTTCTTAAATTGTCTTATATCTTTATTTTGAGAAAACCCTAAAATAAATTATTAATGTTTGTGTTTTCTTTAAAAAAAACACTTTTCTTTTTTTTCAATTCCTACTATTAGTTCCACTCAAGTTCAAATACATCTTTTTTGAACTTGTAGTGGATGACACTGGATGTTAGTACAGTTTTTTTTAAATATTAATTCATTCATTAAATTTAATTAATTCATTTTAGTTTTTTTTAGATGTAAGTTACATGTATCTAATAATGTAAGAGGAAAATTTCAACTTTATTTGTAAAGGACTTTTCTGTAATATAGTGAAAAAAAAGTAGGTTTTGTCTTAAAAAATTTATAACTGTAAAAACGTGTTTTTTTTTTTATTCTTCTTTAAAAAGTCTTCATCTCAATATTGTTTTTTTTTTTATTATTATTTTTATTTTTCTTCAACTCTCCGTCTTATAGTTTTTCCAATATGCTTTCTTTACTTCAGTTTCCTCAGAAATACCGTGCATCATGTTTAAATAAAATACAAATACTTCCTTTTAAAATTGAAGAGTTCCGATGTTTGACGTAATCAATTGATAACGCCGGCGGGTTCAATCCAAAACTTCTGCTTCACATCATTTGACACTGTTTTATCTTTTTGTCAAAGCAGGAACTCACAGTATGAAACATTTTTCTTAATCCATTGTACTGAAGTGCATTGTCTGGAACCTTCAGTTTAAACCACCGGAAATGAATTCTTGCGTTTTAATCAGAAATAGTTCAAAATAATTTCCAATTTCAATTCTTCTTATTCAAATTTAAATGAAAAATGAAAGAGTTTAGAAATATCGAAATTTATTATTCGGAAATTTTAAAAGCATTTTCTAAATTTTTTTTTTTTTAAAGTAGCTTCATCTAAATATTTTTCATCTACTAACATATAATGTTTAAGTGAAACAGATAATATTAAAAGTTTGTTTTTACATTTTTGTAATTCTTTTTAACTTTACTTTAAATATTACCTAATGCACTCATGTCCCTAAATTAAGGATAATTCAGAATCACACAGAAATTGAACTCTAAAATAAAAAACTTCACCTGTCGAATTATCACACACATCTTGAAGAAGAATATGCAAATTACAGGAAACCACCAGATGGCGCGGATAGTACGTCACAATGACGAGAGTGTAAGAGAGGGGTATATAAGGAATGGTGGCAAAGAAGTAAAATTCTTCACAAGCGCTTTAAGAGCATTTCAGTGCAATAACCGCATAGTTATGGCACAAAGGAAGCATTTGGATGATTTTTTACGTGGTAGAATTATCGGACGACTGGAATGTGGACATACCCAGCTGGAAGTATCCGAGGAACTTGGAATCGCCCAGAGTGTCATCTCCAGGCTTTGGCAACGATTCCAAGATGATGGTAATGTGAGTAGATGTTACAGCACAGGTCGCCCCCGAGTTACAACGCCGAATGAGGACCGGTATTTAGCATTCACTGCCAAAAGGAACAGACGGAGCACAGCATCAGACCTGTCTCGTCAGCTCTTTTCAGCTACCGGTACGACAGTTTCAAGACATATCGTGTACAGACGCTTAGGGCACATTGGTCTATATGCTCGTAGGCCTGTCAGATGTATTCCACTTACCGAAACTCATTGTCGCCTGCCATTAACCTGGAGTAGAGAGCATGCATTGTGGACACCGCAACAGTGGTCTGGTGTGATGTTTTCCGATGAGTCCAGGTTTAGTTTGAAGCCTGATTCTTGCCGGACTTTCATATGGAGAGGTACCCGTTACCACCAAGAGAACACCATTGAACGACACCGTTACGGTGGTGCAGGATGGATCGTTTGGGGAGGAATTATTCTTGGTTCCAGAACTGACCTGCATGTTCAGAGTGCAACGATGACAGGCCACATCTATCGGGATGTCATTCTGGAACAACATGTACGTTTGTTTCGGGGCGCCATGGGTACTGAATTTCTGTTTATGGATGACAACGCCCGTCCTCACCGTGCAAACATTGTAGACGAATGCCTTCAATTGGAGGATATCACCCGTATGGATTGGCCCGCGTATTCACCGGACTTGAATCCAATAGAGCATGTGTGGGATATGCTTGGCCGACGAATTGCAGCCCGTCAACCCCCTCCCACCTGTCAACCGGAACTTCGGAGGGCATTGCTTGATGAGTGGTGTAATATTCCCCAAGATCAGATTGATGCACCCAACACTGAAATCTCGTTAACTCGGGAAGGCCAGTGGCACGCCTGCGGCGTTCAAGTTCAAGATCAGATTGATAATTTGACACTCAGCATGCCTAGGCGTTGTAAGGCCTGTATTGCATCGTCCGGGAGACATACTCCATATTAACCATCATACTAACCATGTTATACTGTTTTTTGTAAATAGGTTCTTTTTTGAAATTTGCTCCAGGGAGTAAAAATCGCAATTTTTATTACTTATGTCAAACATATAGCATCTTTTTTGCTCTTTACCTTTTGTTTAATAAATAGACTTTACAAATAAGTCAAATTTGTTTTGCTTCTGTCTCTTTCTTTGCCTGAACTTAATTATCCTAATTTATGGACCTGAGTGTATATTTCAGTAAGCCTTATTTGTATAATGCGCCCAATAATATCAAACTTGCAAGTGGCATATATGAAAAATTATTAAAGATTCAAAACCCTGCACTGTGTAATTATATGATTAATTAATTAATTAAATGGAACAGATCATATTAAAAATTTGTTTTTACATTTTTGTAGTACTTTTTTTTTTCTTTTTAACTATAGTTTAAATATTACATATAATATATTTCACTAAACCTTATTTGCATAATTCGTCTATCAATATCAATCTTGCAAGTGGCATATATGAAAAGTTATTAATCATTCAAAAACCTACACTATGCAGTTCTAAGATTAATTATTAATTACAAAAATTCTAACGATAAGCTGTTTTTTAATAAGTAATATATACAAGAAAAAATTTTAAGTCGATTCCTACTTTTTTTTCACTATATTGCAGAAAGTAAGTTGAAGTTTTAAGAAGTAAAGTTGACATTTTCCTCTTACATCTTGCGCCATCTATTAACAGATACATGCAACTTATATCTAAAAAAATTAAAAATTAATTAATTTAATTTAATTACTTAATTAATATTTGGAAAACACTGTATTACTGTATAAGTATTATCCACTACAAGTTAAAAAAAAAGGTATTTGAACATGAACGGAGGAATAAAAAGTATTTTATTAACGATTAAAAATTTGAACAAGATATATATATACACTGAACTGACAAAAGTCATGGGATACCTCTTAATATCGTGTCGGCCCTCCTTTCGCCCGGCGACGTGCAGAAACTCGACGTGGCATGGACTCAACAAGTCGTTGGAAGTCTTCTGCAGGAATATTGAGCCATGCTGTCTCGATAGACGTCCATAATTGTGAAAGCGTTGATGGTGCAGGATTTTGGGCACGAACAGACCTCTCGATGATGTCCCATAAATGCTCGATGGGATTCATGTCGGGCGATCTAGGTGGCCAGATCATTCGTTGGAATTGTCCAGAATGTTCTTCAAACCAATCGCGAACAGTTGTGGCCCGGTGACATGGCGCATTGTCATCCATAAAAATCCCATCGTTGTTTGGGTACATGAAGTCCATGAATGGCTCCAAGTGATCTCCATGTAGCTGAACATAAGCATTTCCAGTTAATGTTCGGTCCAGTCGCACCAGAGGACCAAGTCCATGCCATGAAAAAACAGCCCACACCATTACGGAGCCACCACCAGCTTGAACAGTGCCTTGCTGAACAGTTTGGGTCCATGGCTTCGTGGGGTCTGCGCCACACTCGAACCCTACCATCAGCTCTTACCAACTGAAATCGTGACTCATCGGACCAGGCCACGGTTTTCCATTCCTCTAGGGACCAACCGATAGGCTCACGTGCCTACGAGAGTCGCTGCAAGCGATGTCGTTATTGTCAGTAAAGGCACTCGAGTCGGTCTTCTGCTGGAATAGCTCAAGAAAGCCAAATTTCTCCGCACAGTTCTAACAGACAAGTCCCTTGTACGTCCCACATTGATTTCTGCGGTTATTTGACGCAGTGTTGCTTGTCTGTTAGAATTTACGACTCTTTGCAGACGTCGCCGGTCTCGGTCGTTAAGTGCAGGCGGTCGACCACTGCGCTGTCCATGGTGGGATGTTATGCCTGAAATTTCATACTCTCGGCACACTCTTGACACAGTGGATCTGGGAATGTTGAATTCCCTAACGATTTCCGAAATGGCATGAGCCATGCGTCTAGCTCCAGTTAACATTCCGCGTTCAAAGTCTGTTAATTCCCGTCGTGCGGTCATCATCACGTCAAAACCTCTTCACATGAATAACTTGAACAGAAATGAAAGCTCTGCGAAAGCACTGCGCATTTATACCTGTTCTACACGATGCTACTGCCATCTGAAAATTTGCATATTGCTATCCCATGACTTTTGTCACTTCAGTGTATAGCGAGTGTATGAACTAATAGATGGAATTGAAAAATAAGCCAAGATAGAATTTAAATTAACTTTCCTCGTATTATATTAACAAAAATATATTTTTGTCGTTTTATATATGAAAATATGTCCAAGGAGATTACGTAGTCTTACGATTGTACGATATTTCATTATATTTTGTGTCAAAATATTTATATTTTTTGAACATATCCATATTATTTAGAATTAGAAACTGATTTATAAATTCTATGATCGAAATAAAAGAAAAATCACAAGCTTTTTATAGCAGATAAATTCAAGACGTTATTCTAATATTTAAAAATATATAAATTAATTATCATTACCTGTTACATTTAACAACATTTCTTAGATTTATAATTTCTCGCAAATTTTATTTTTATTTTATCGCTTTTTTTGGAATGTGGAATACGGTCATTGTTTTTCTACAGACTACAGTCTGTTACTACAACAGACTACTTTTCCGATAATGATATGGTGGTTAATAATTTCTCTATTGTTGTTAAACAGTCATTGATATGCAATAGACTGCTTTAATGGCATTGTTGTACAACAGCTAAACGATAATACCTGATTCTAATATTTATGTATATTAGAATTGTCTCTCTCTTTATATATATAATTCCATTACCTGCTACATTTAGTAATATTTCTTATATTAGTAATTAATAACAAGATATACTTTAAGAAGCTTGACCTGCAATATATTTTTCATTATTTATAATTTACAGAATACATTTCCTGAATCTGTAGTTTTTGAATTCAAATTATGTGCGTGTATATATGTAATTTTCATTTCATTTCTATGAATTTGTTTTCCTTATAATTTTTGTATATCATAATTTTTTACTAATAAGTAGCAATTGGTTTTCATGAAGGTGCATTTAAACTTAACTTGACAAACATTCCATACAAAAGGACCCCTTTAATTTTAAAAACTTTTTTTTTCAGTATTTTAACTTTTTCTTCTGTACATTTTACATGACACATAGTAATTTTGGAAAAGTTAAAAAAAAACTATTAATACAAAAAATGATAAGCTATGCTCAGACATGATGAAATTAAGTTTATAAAAGGATTAAGGTTTTTTAACTTTTAATTCCTTTATTATATTTTTTAACTTGTTTTTGATGTCCAAACCATACGCTGAAAAACATACTACTTAATCTATTCGTCACAGAAGTGTTGAAACTATCAATCCTCCATCATATTTGACAATCCATTCTTACTTCTTTTTAACCGCGAAACTTTTTACCCATCGCAAATAATGTAACACTCTTAAGGTTACATAGATGTGAAAATTACAGCTCACTTTTTTAAGCAAAAACTGAAAGCCCTGCAATGATGTGTGAGACCTTAATAGGAAAGAAAAACAATGCAAAAGGCTCATAAATAACAAAGTGCAATAGAAATTGCTTCCAATTCCTTGACGGCTGTACGTTGACGATGGATGTACTTTTTACGTGACATCTCTAATACTTTATCCATTGTAGAAAAAAATTCGTGTTTCTGAAAAGTGTGATAGAATTCATTTATCATGAAGATGACTGTAATGGCTTTCATTGCCATAATCGGCTTATGTTTATGATTCTTTGCTGGCTCAAATGCCGATTGCAGTTCAGGCACTGTAGTGAACAGTTTCCAATAGATGTAAAAAACTGGACAGATGTAGAAATCTTGAAAATGATTGCGGATGTTCATTATTATAAATGGTTTTGTTATTCAGATAAGATTCTAGAATCATTGTGAAGACGTAAATACATTATGATATAAAGCTAATTTTATTATCTTAAATGATGTCAAATAGAGACGAAGCAGATATTAATTTTCTGAAAGGTGACAAGTCCACTCCTAAAAGAAATTAATAACTTGATATACTTTAAGAAGTTTTACCTGTTGTATATTTTTTCTTTAAAAATAATTTTTGAGTCTGCTGATTTTGAATCAAAATTATGTGTCTGCATATATAATTTTTATTTAATTTATGGAAATTTGTTTTCCTTATAATTTTTGTATTATCTGGTAAGCCAACCAGACTCTTAGTTGAAGTTGTTAGCACTTTTGGTTCAAATGACACCTGCGAATCGTTTTTTTTTTTTAATGAAATTGTCCAAACACAAAAAAAAAACACTCAAACATAACGGACGCTTAATACCCAAATTGAGATCGATTGACAAAAGCTAAGTAAAAGAGTGGAGAAACAAATATCACACTAGTAAAATAAATATTCTTTCATAAAGTAAATATTTTATAAGTATTTCATTTTTATTTCGTTCATATTTATATATTTTTTAAATTTCATTTTTAGTGCTGTATATTTCTTTACAGTGTGCGTTTAGTATCATTATTATTATATTATCTACTTTTACATGTAACAATCATAGTAAATACAATAATAATAACTTATTCTGTTTCAAATTTTCACTATAAAAAAATCTCAATTGTGGGTTTAAATCTAATATGGTTAAATATAATTTTATATGTGGCCCGCGGAATTAGGATGCATTTCCTAAGTGGGCCGCAAGATCATTTGGGTTGGCCATCCCTTATATAGATTGTATAAGGATTTATCATAAAACAAATGAAGTAGAATAAAAATTAAATTATTACAAACAATACAGCTAAATGTTCACGCTACTGACACAGTGTTAGGGGCATAAATTTCAACCTCTTAATATCATGTCGATCCACGAGACAAGCTGCTAAGCTGCCAGTAGTAATTAATCCATCTCACGAATTGATGGACATATTAATGAGGAGACGTATCATATCGATAATTATTCATGAATGCACACATTATTCGAGTTGCACTCAGCATAGGCAGCGTATACATTACACATGTTTGGATTTTCACTTGCTTAGTTAGATTCCTGAATGCAGAGTGTGTTTGTGTGTTGTTACGCGTGAAAGATTGCAATTGTTAGTTTCAGTAACTGTAATTCTTTGATTCGTGGTGGATCCAGTTTATTTAAGCATTTCTCTTTTCTCTTCATGTGCGGTGCGCTATACATACTATGAGAA
>BPLQ01014278.1:264590-289617 GCA_021605075.1 Caerostris darwini
AATTATTCAGTGGGCTCTTCCAACAAATAGCCGAGTTGAGTTGTCTCCGCCTGTTGAAATTCAAAGCAGTTCGGGTGGAAGTAGAAGGATTAGGTTGTTGTGTTTGATTTGTTGAGGACAACTGGCCATTATTTTATCTGACAATAGAGAAGAAGTACGAATTCTACGTTTTGTATTTCCCTTTCGCATAATTGTTGCCGAATTAAAATTGTGAAGATTTTAATATTTGAATTAGGTCTTTTTCTAAAAGTGGAATGGAAGAATATAAATATTTTAATATGATTTGTAGTAATACAAATAAAATTTAAATATTTTTATTTGATATTAGAATTAAAATATTTCTATTTGATGTTTGAATTTAAATATTTTTATTTGATATTAGAATTAAAGTATTTCTGTTTGATATTAGATTAATTTATTAAATATTAGATTAATTTAATAAATATTACATTAATATTTCTATTTGATATTAGATTTAAATATTTGATTTAATACTATAATATTTTTATAATATACTGTGCATACTGTATTTAAATTCAGTTTTAATTCATTTCAATTTTAAATTGAATAATAATTTTTAAGAAAAAATATTTAAATTTTTTTATATTTTTTTTCCTAAAAAAAAAAGAATTCAAAATTAAATTATTCACACCTATAATGTGAATAGGTTATACAGATTATTTGATTATTTCTTTAATTGTTATAAAAAAATTTCTTATAATAAATTCAAATCTTGTTATTACAATTTACCTTTACTCCTTAAAATGCCTAAAAAAAAGTATTGCCAATAACTTTAATACATATTGTAACACTCAAAATATTTAGAGTCATTTTTACAGAATCAAGGCAATTTTTTTGTTTAAATTTGCATAATAAATTGATACAAAATAAATTATTCACAATTAAAATATGAATAGGTTACACAGTTCATTTGATTATTTCTTTAATTACAAGCTTTTTTATAGAGATGATTCAACAAGCATTAATGTATATGGTAAAATAAAAAAAAATTATGTGATACTGTTAAAATAATTATCTGTTCTCCATTTCATACATATAAAATGTATGAAATGGAGAACAGATAATTATTTTAACAGTATCACGTCATCATATCCAACTCTGATGTTAAACAATCTGCTTGAAAATGTATCGTAGATATTTTTCATATTAATACTCTTTGTGGTGATAGACATCTAGAATAAACCCCACCCAAATTAATGGAACTGTCTTTCTGTTCTGTTTCGCAGAAGAACATCCAAACTGTTTACAGATAGTAACTTTCGTTTTTATGAACGGAGAAAACAAAAGTGATAAAAATATATATATTTGAATATTTTTATCCTACAATCATAGAAATCATCTCAATATGCTATCTATTTGGAATAAAGCATAAAATGTGCATATAAATTCATGCTTTGATATTTACTACATACATAATGTAATAGAAACTGTACTTTTTAAAAGTATGGTAGTATTCATAAACCAAAGATTAATCATTTTTCTTTATATATAAATGGGTAAGGTGTTTATAAATTCATGAATATACGATCAGTTTACTTTTTGTTTGTTTTTAAAAGTATTAAATTACAGAAAATTTCTAAAATTTTTCACTAAACAAGAAATAAAAATATGCAGAAATCGTATCTGCATTTGAAAAATGTCTGACAATATTTTTATGTTATATATTTGATAGAATACTTCACCGATATTTACACCAAAATGAAATATATGAAGATATAAAGATGCATTGAATATTTATATATTTTGACACTGAGTTTTAAATGAATATTAAAACCTATAGTAGCTACTGTATTTGTTGCAACTGTACTTTGAAAAGTACAGTAGCATTCATGAACTAAAAAAAAATATATAATATATATTTCTCATAAATGTAAACATATTTATTTATTGCAAAATCGGTGTTTAATTTTTCATAATTCACTCATACTAGGCATTCGTTTGTGCTTTCTTTTCATTTATTTATTCATCAGTGTGGGTGTCACTGAAAGAAAGTGGCAACCCTAAAGAAAAATGGTTCCTGTTTAGATCAACAATCCTCTCCAAATAAAGCGCCAGGCTTCAAAAACTTCTTTTATTGTTATCGCTTATTTTCCATACACCTTTGGGAACACGCCAATTGAATTCTAAACAGAGATTAGGCGCCAAGAAAAAAAACTCTCAGAAAGCATCAGAAATTTCCCCCGCAAAGACTCTTCCCGAGAAATCTTCGAAAGATTAAAGGACAATTATGATAATACGTAAGTATTCTTGGAAAAATCTACCAGAATTCAATGGAATAATAAATCAGTCGGACACAAAACAAGGCCATTAATTACGCCTTACCAAGACCCGAAAGACAGTTCAAAGTTGAAAATCTATTTATAAAATATTTGTACAATGATATTGGGATGGGTCGTCTATTGAAATTTGGCCTCGACAGCAGATTTTTCATTTTTCTTCTAATTATTATGTAATGCTTGGGGTTTTCTTATTTGATGAGTAAAGATACGTACATTAAAATGTTATTTGCTGTTTACGTAATACGGAAAATAGCTTATTTGATATTTATTTTATGATATTTTGTAAAGCTTAGCCATTTGACTTTTGCGGACACTTGTTGACAAACAGTTTAAGAAAAAAAATAATTTGCTTTACCGTTTAAATTGATTTATGGATATGTCCTTAACTTGAACGACTAGTTTATTGAAAAACAAAAAAACCATGCAATATTTGTTAATCCAAAAATGTTGCTTTAATCCAAATGATTTGTTATTGAATATATTGTTAATAAGGCAGTGAATTTATATAAAAGTACTGTTGTGCTAACATTTAAAAGAAACACTTAATTGAGTCATGTCCATGCTGTTTCCAAAAGTTGGCAAAGCTTATCTGACTTAGTATCGGTTGGTGTATGCAGGGCCGGATTTATATTAAAGAGGCCCTAGGCTATTCCACTTATGAGGCCCTTTCACCTCCCATTTTTAAGTTTGTTAATTACATAAGAGATAATAAAATACATCATTACTGTGAAAAATATTAATATGTTAAATGAAAGATGTGATTGGTACTAATCTTTATAAAAAATGGGGCATGGTTAATAAATAAAAAAAAAACTTGAACACATATTTGGACATTTATTCTCAGCATCCTATATAGTACTTGTAACATTAACTAATCAAACATAACGCCCAACATTTACGAAGAAACAAAATTCAAATAATAAACTACGAAAATTAAATATGCAATACAAATTATTATATTTTCTATCAAATTAAATTAAATATATTCAATACTTTGAAGATTATAGCAAATTCAATTCAGATAAATTTATTTCATAATTTCTCCTTATTTTCTATTCAGTGTTTTAGTTTTCACTGTTTTTAATATAGTGTAATTCCAATTTTTCTGACAATTCGAATGTAAGCCCCTCTTGATCTTGAGGCCCTAGGTTGAAGCCTAGTTAGCCTATAGGAAAATCCTTTCTTGGATGTATGCTCATTCGCTTTGCCAATCATCAACTAGACGTGTCCGACGGACGAGAGATTGCGCAGGCAACTTCAGGAATGTAATAAGAATTATTAACCAATATGCGCTACCTTTGGTCTCACATTGTCTTATTAGAATATGGCTGCAGACAATCCTTGAAAGTAAGACAACAAATTCTAAAATCTCAGGAAATAAGTGCTGGCTGTTCAGTATATTGGTCATACGCATTGCGAGATTGCTGGAGTAAACGTTCAATCAAAATAATAAGTGAAAAAAACCTATGGCGATACAAAATGCCAGCGTAATGAAACCTCTCACCAAGATGCGACCAGTTTCGGATTCAACCATCGTGGTACTATATTGCAGTCAGAATCAAGATTCGACTGAAAAGACAATATCGTGCTGATCATTTGACAGTGCTCGTCGTGTATTGCACCATTCTAGACGCAAGCACCTTTGGTCTAGAGTCAAATGTAATCGTAGGAATGGACGTCTTTGCATCATAACAGATGCAAACGCCTGTGATAGAATCAAATGTAATCGCAACAATGTCGTCGTCGCTTCATTGAAGATTCACAAATCTGTGGTCTAGAGTAAAATGGAATCGCAGCAATGGATATTTCACACCATTGCAGACGCATCCCTCTGTAGTTCTACTACTACATCACACCATATCACTATGCCTAGAGCTGAATTGACCCTTTACAGTTTGGGGAATGATGTGGGTGAGAAGTCTGATTGGGCTGTATGACGCTCTACGGTCCCATGAGACCGAGACCTACGGCTTAAAGTGCATTTCGAACCACTGCAAACATCCATGGCACACCGCGTTTCAAACCCGAAACATGTAGTATCGAGCGCCACCTCTGTAGTTCTAGAATCAAATGCAATCGCTGCAATGGATACTTTCGTACCATTGCAGACTTGAACGTCTATGGCCTAGTGTCATATATAATTGCAGCCATGCTGCAATTCCCCTGTGCTGGAAAAGATGTTTAATGGTACATGTTCAGCAACAAAATTTCTTTTTCTATACTTCCTGATGTTGCAGGGCACGAGCACAATAAGCCTGTTCTCGCATGTTCTGGTACAATTTGGTTGGTGCAATACCCATCGGTCGATCCTTCTAACCTTCTTACCTGCATTTATGGATTGCATATTTATATCACTGTAACTTGATTACGTTTGACTGATGAATAATTCTCAATCTCTATAAACCACAATTCTTCATCTGTCTAACTCAGATACATACTCTACTGATGGCGATAAGATTCTATAAGGCCTCTATATTCATATTTATCTTTTCTATATATAGCGCACATAATTGGAAGGCAAGAATTCTTGATATGTGTCTGCTCTGAAACATTAATCATCATAGTGTAGGAAGCCTGATGGCCGAGAGGCTAGAGCTCGATGCCTCAGGTTTCGGGTTTGAATTCCAAGTGGGCCATAGATGTTTGTAATGGTTCGAAATCCACTTTAAGCCGAAGGTCCTGGTTTAATATGACAGTGGAGCGTCCCAGAGCCCAATCAGACTTCTCATTCACATTATTCCCAAACTGTAAAGGGGCAATTCAGCTCTGGGCATAGTGATGTGGTGTGGTTTAGTAGTAGTAGCAGTAATGATCATGGCGTAAATTTCATCCCTTTAGAATACTTTCTTCATGGTATTGCATTTTAGATGGCCAGCTGTGCATAAAAAATGTAATAAATTAAATAAACTTTTAGTTTATTATAGGTTTAAATTATAGTATCAAATATCCATTAAGCCATTACTTTTATAAAGAAAATTATAAATTAATTTTCATATGTGTTAATATTTTATAAAAATTATTTAAATTAAATTATTTAACTATCCACATAACAAGAAATTTCATCTGAGTTATGCAAATTTTAGTTTATAAGATTAAGGTAACGAATATTTCGGTTCAAATAAATATTTAATTACAAAGCATTTCGTTGCAGTTATGAAAATCGTCAATTGCAGTAAGTTATATTAAATTGGTACGTTATGATCCATTTCGTATTAAATTCTTTTTAGATGTTTAAAAATGCAGAAAAGTGAAAACTCGTTTACACAAAATACTGTTCTAACTTAACGAATAATTTACTTGTTTATTTAAAAATATGAATTTCAATTTATATTAATAATTTAAAACGACGTTTGTTTATCTAAACATCGATACAAAAATATGAAGTTGATATAACCAAATTGAAAGCACATTCACGAACGTTTAGTCGAAGTAATAAATTGTTTGATTTTCATTTTAAATAGCATTTCAGAATAAAAATTCTTATTTGATTTTAAAATTAAACCTTTATTAAAACTAAATAGAATAATGATCAAGAAATAACTAACTATATATTACGTTTCAATATATTTAAGTAATATCTGATTTAACGAATAAAATATTTAGAATAATTAAATTACCTTTAAATGGTAGTGGTTATTTAATATAATAAAATAAATTAAAATTAATTAATTTTTTTAAAGGATTGTTTCAGAAATATCATGAACAACTTTTAGGGCAATTTTAATTTTAAAACCTCTTCTACTGATAGTGAATAAAATATTTAGTATAATTAAATTACTTTTAAATAGTAATATTTATTTAATATAAATAAAAAAAGTTAAAATCAACTAATTTTTTTCAGGATTCTTTCAGAAATATCATGAAGTTTAAACTTTTAGGGTAATTTTAATTTTAAAATCTCTGCTACTGATAGTGAATGAAATATTTAGTATAATTAAATTACTTTTAAATAGTAATATTTATTTAATATAAATAAAAAAAGTTAAAATCAACTAATTTTTTTCAGGATTCTTTCAGAAATATCATGAAGTTTAAACTTTTAGGGTAATTTTAATTTTAAAAACTCTGCTACTGATAGTAAATAAACTTTTTTTATAAAAACATCTATATCGATTCCATATTCATAAATCATGTAGGAATTTCTTTCTTATTAATGAAATATTTTTGACTTAATTAAAATTAAATGTCTTCCTTGTTCATTATCACATAGGCCTGGTGAGCCTGGTTCGAAGCTCAACAAAAGGCTGCCATGTGGACGCTAAGGATAAATCAACGCCCAATTCAATGCCAATATTCGCCAAGCCAACACAAAATTCGTGAGCTAAAATAAATTTGTTGTTTTAATGCAGCTTTCAATGCAGAAACAATTAATCTTTATACCATAAGCAAGCGCATGGTCTGTATTACGTATTTAGCACTACCCAGGGGGCACGTGTGCTTGAAGCTATGCTACGAAAGCGAGTAACACTACTTCCTCAACGCTCTACGATCCAATTAGACCTTGACCTTCAGCTTAAAGGGGATTCCGAACCACTACAAACATCCATGGCTCCACCGTTAATCGACCCCGAAACATTTGGCACAGTGCTGGAGCGCTTGCCACTGGGCCATCAGACCCATTTCTATTAGTATTCAAAAGAAAATTATAATATTTTTCCATACAAAATCGTGGTGGTTTAAATGTAATGACAACGCAGAAAAAGTACAGTACTGCTCTCTGGTCTGGGTAACGTTGAATTTGCTACATATCTACCATTCTGGTAGCAAATATCTTAGAAGAAGGAATCCGGCATAGAAAACAACACTAGTTTCAACAAACTGAGAGGAACAAAAGTCGCCAGACCAGTGAAATTCTGCCAGCGTTCAAACAAGAGAGCTTATAACATCTCACAGGGAAAGGGTCCCCCATGGGGTGAACAGGGGGGCGTTTGAGACTTTTTAGAAAAATTTTCCAAAATGTTTGAGACACGCGCGACCCAAAGCGTCGTAAGATATCTCAAGCCTGACACCGGAAAGTCACACCGGACTGACCAGTCCTCGTTTATATTGGACTCTGAACGGTGGAAGAAGGGGGAAAAAATGCCCATCATGATAGTTGATAGATTGTCCTGTTGAGCTCCTATTTCAATTCTGATCTCAGGAGATACGTTGTGATTGAGAAAGCCCGAGATTTCCTTCCTTTTTTTAGGTCTTTCCCCCGGTTTAATTTATATCACGTGACGTCAAGGGTTTCTTTGACGCTAAAAATGCCGGTGATAGATTTCCTCCTGGTCCTCCGACGCTTTGGAATCGACATATAAAAATGACGTCCTTAATCGATGATATGCTGCCCTATCGCTTCCCCGGATTCGGTTGATTGTCGTGGGAAATCAGGGAGGGATTTTGTGAAATTAATTGTAAAATTTCTTTCATCTTACTTTCGGTGGGTTAATTTGAGATAGCATCGCAGTGGATTATGAGGCGTCCGATGAAATTATTGTCGCTAGACTATTGAAAGTAATTGTCTTTGATATTTTTAGATATAAATGTTTTAAAAATCATTGTTATCTATCTTATTAATGATTAAGCATTTTATAACATTCATTGTTTTTGTGCACTTTCCGTTGTTGCAATATCTATTTTAAACCTTTCAACAATCAAACCCTGTTTCTTTATAGTTAGATTTCGAACTAAAAATTTATTTATAAACGATTGAAAGTAATTGTCTTTGAATTTTTTTAGATATCAATGTTTTAGAAATCATTTTTAACTGTCTTACTTATGGTTAAGCATTTTGATATTCAGAATTTTCCTGCAAATTTCGCTGTTGAAAAACCTATTTTTAACATTTCAACCCTATTTCTTTCTAGTTAGATCTCGAACTATAAATTTATTACTTTATTATAGCAGAATTTCTTATACAAATATAGAATAATATTTGTATTAATAAATAATAATTCTAATATTTATCATACATTTTTATGAATGCTATATTTATAATTAGTATTTATTACAATTAATGGTTTCTTCTTCTTCTCCAACGGCGCAACAGCCCATAGAGGGCCAATTCCATCTGACTACCGGTAGATGGATTAGAATTTTTTTGTCTCCAAAATTTAAACCCCTTTTAAAACTCTTAATATTGGTCATAAAAAAGTAAAAACATCATTGAACCTAGGGCGTATTGATCTATAAAGACGCATCAGAACCCTCTCATTAAATTGAGAGAATTATGTGACAGAAATTCTGGAAAATCATCAAGTTTCAAAATGAACCTCACGTAGGCAATGGCATATGCGCATGCCAAATTTGAAAGTTCCAGGTTGAAATCTGCTAATTTAACAAAGAAAAAAAATTTCCGAACTTATATATTTGATAGGAGCCCATCACACAAAACATTTGTCACCCCTTGATAAGACACTTTATTACCATGCAACTCCACCCCTAGACTTGATACCTGCCTGGATTCTGTTAGGAAGGAAATCCACAAGGTTCTGCAAATACGCCAGGCACGACCAATCTCTGAGGATTCAATAATATACCAAATGTATCAAATTGCAGGGATGCTCCAACAGGTTTTTGGCCAGTTGATGTTGATAGTCAAGGTGTAATAGGGTGTGTGAGCTTTCATAAAACTAGTCACATGTTTATATAGGCCTGTGAACTTTGTTGTTGTCATCTTGTAAAATAGGGGTACTAACGGCAAAACTCCTCACAAAGAAGTTGTTTGAAAGCATGTTGGTTCATGTTAATGGTCACCTCAGTGTGGGGTCCCATAATACTCAAAACACCGCGAATCATCAGATACCCACCTCTAACTTTCCGTATATTTAGAATGAAATGCTTCATTTGGCCTTCTGTGCACTCAGCTCGGCACGTCATTTGAATGACTGTAAAACCCTGACTCATCAGACCACATTATATATTGCCCTCATTTACTATCGATTCGACATTTTTCGGCCTGTTGAAGATGTGCAAATTTATGTGTCTGACTCTAAACTTACATCACATGCAATTGTTCTGTTTGCAATGTTGTCTCGTTCATGGGTGTGGATGTAGCTTCATTCACTGATTGTTGAAATTCCTGTCGTTATTATAAGTTAGTTGCAAAAATCATTTTAATCTATCTTACTAGAGCTTAAAATTATTAATAATTTTATTTATTTATAATTATTGTGCCCTAGCAAATTCTGTAGGTGAAAAATGATTTTGATTCTCAGGCTGTGAAACTCATATCCAGTTCCTCTCGGCTTCAGATAAGAATCCTGGCGGTGGCATGGATGTATGTTATTAGTCCGGAATCCACGTTACACTGTAGGTCCCAATTTAATTAGGTGCACAAAATGACAGTAGAGCTACAAACCAAACCAGTTCCTCTCGGTTAAAATCATTTTTCGAACAAAGTTCGAACGTTTTGTTACAATACTTTTTGTAGACAAAGTGAACAGTCCGCTGTTAAACGTCAACTTAACGCACCTTTTCTGCATGGGTGGTTCAGTTGACGTTTGCAAATACGATAGCACCTTTTCGTCACTCTGTTACATTCTTGCACATGCCCATCAACACGAATAATTCCTATTTGAAACACAAATGTCTCACTTAACACCACTGGCTTATGATAATTTAATATAATTAGAATCGTATAACTTTTTGATAATATTATAATTATAATAGACGTTTTCGTGCAATTAGAATCCAATACCGTTTCTTTAATATTATAGCTATAATATAGGTGATTATAATTAAAGTCCCACTTTCAAATTGTTGTAAAAAGAGAGCCACTCGTCACAATGAGTTCAAACTTGAAAGGAAGATACTTGAAGAAGGGGGAAACGGTACGGCACAAAAAAAAAGTTCAAAAAAAGTTTCGCCGATTTTTCCCACCCAATTTAGTATGACCTTGCTGTGGTGGATGGTCGTTCCACTAACAGTGTCACAACTGTTGAATGACTTGGAAATTCTTTTTTTCATCGAAACACCAAAACAATCAAGCACATTGAACATTACAGTGGACTTAATGTGCAACTCATGTAAAATACGTCATTTCGATTCAAAATATCATTGCAGCAGAATTCCTTTTCTTTATGGCGCTTACAGCGTCACCTTTCAATACACTTTGGAACTTTTTCTTGATGCCGAACCGTTTCCTCCTTCTTCAAGTACCTTCAGTTCAAATTTGAACTCATTGTGACGAATGGTTCTTTTTTAACAGCATTTTGAAAGTGGGTCTTTAATTATAATCACCCTGCATAATTTCATATACTATAACTATAATAATATAACTTCTTTAGTAAAATTGAAGCGAAGTGCCAAAAGAAAACATGGTTATTTATGAACTACTCGAGAGCTATAGTTTATGCTTCACTTCTGAAATTGAGTTGAATTTTACTCTGCAAACCTACCTTAAAACAATTTTTATACATCGTCAAATGGAAATTAGATCTGGTTAGGGAAAAAGTTAAATATTGCAGACATCAAATTAAAATGAATAAGTGATGGCTCACGAATTTGAAAAAACAAAGTAACTAACCAAGGTTCTGAAAAATTTCCAACACTTCCGCTAAATTATTCTTGGTGAAAGTCCAAAGCACATCGCAAGCAAATGGCATAACTAGTCAATTTTTTTGGTTCCATTTGACTTTCATGTTGTATGTTTATGAAAGAAATTACGTGTCAGAACACTGGTACCCCATATCCATTTATAATGCCGCACTATGTTGGGATCTGGCATCAGTGCCAAAATTCGTTTGGTCGATGTGATAAGTGGTAAATCGCGTGACGTGGCGGGAAAGTTTTCTGTTTTAGAATACAAAGCACGGAACTTAATTGTTTTTGTTCACATTTTATGCTGTCATATGTTTGCCTTTCTTATGCGCTACCTTTCCTGAAAATTAAAAACAATTCTTCTTTCTCATTCCGACTCCCTTTTTTTTGTTGTTGTTCTTTTTGTATCTTTCTCGTTTTCTATCTCATTCCAAATTCTTTTATGTATTAGTGAGCTGTTTCCATCGAAAGAAGGAAGAAATATTGGATTTTTGTGATCAAAGAATCAATTTCTGTTTTCTATTCTGAAAGTATTTTGAAGCGAAGTCAAAGCTGGCTCCGTTGAAAACATTAAATAATTTCAGACTTGTCGAACATGAAAATGTGGTAATAAGCGGGCTTTTTTTTCATTCAGAGCACATTTAATGTCATATTTGGCCCATAATTGTTTCGAAATTTTATTTTAATAAATCCCACAAGAATAATTTCACAATTTTTTTTTTTAAATTGCAACTACAAAATTTATTCTAAATTAATAAATAACTATGTTTTATTCAGATTCATAAAATTTAATTCTAACTACAAAAAAAATATGAATATTAATTATCATATAAACTACATAAATATTTCCCTATTAAATTTTTTTCAATTGATGCAATATTATTTTCGCAAATTTAAAAAAAATTGCTAATACAAAATTTATTCCCGTTTAATAAATATATATGTTTTATTCAGATTCATAAAATTTAATTATTACTACAAAAAATATGAATATTAATTATTAAATATACTATTATTAAATATATTAAATATACTACTATTTTATATTAAATATTTTGAATTGAAATATTATAATTTCTAATACAAAATTTCTAATTAAAAATTTATTCTAATTTCAAAAACATTGATGTTTTATTTAGTTTCATAAAATTTAATAATTACTACAAAAATATATGAATATTAATTATTAAATATACTACATAAATATTTTCCTATTAAGTTTTTTGACTTGAAGCCTTATTCTTTCTAATCCAAAATTTATTCTAATTTAATAAATATTTTTGTTTTATTTAGATTCATATAATTTAATTATTACTACAAAAATATATGGATATTAATTATCAAATATACTATATAAATATGGGCCTATTAAATTTTTGGAACTGGAGCAATATTATTTTTCGTCAGTTAACTCCTTCAAATGGGAGGATTTTTTAAAAATTAAACCATATTAAATTTTTCATGTATTTTTATTTATGTCTACTAATTATATTTACCTTTATGTTTATCAATTACCATTTTGCAAATTATGTTTTTCATTTCTCCAATTATGCTCCCTAATATGTCTTCCAGTTATGTTTACTGTTATGACCATCATTTATATCTACCAATAATTTTTCGTTCCGTTATGTCTACCAATTCAATTTAACCTTATGTTTATCAATTATCATCTTGCAAATTATGTTTATCAATTATCATCTTGCAAATTATGTTCATCAATTATCATCTTGCAAATTATGTTTATCAATTATCATCTTGCAAATTATGTTTATCAATTATCATCTTGCAAATTAAGTTTATCAAATATCATCTTGCAAATTATGTTTATCAATTATCATCTTGCAAATTAAGTTTATCAATTATCATCTTGCAAATTATGTTTATCAATTATCATCTTGCAACTTATGTTTATCAATTATCATCTTGCAAATTATGTTTATCAATTATCATCTTGCAAATTAAGTTTATCAATTATCATCTTGCAAATTATGTTTATCAATTATCATCTTGCAAATTAAGTTTATCAATTATCATCTTGCAAATTATGTTTATCAATTATCATCTTGCAAATTATGTTTATCAATTATCATCTTGCAAATTAAGTTTATCAATTATCATCTTGCAAATTATGTTTATCAATTATCATCTTGCAAATTATGTTTATCAATTATCATCTTGCAAATTAAGTTTATCAATTATCATCTTGCAAATTATGTTTATCAATTATCATCTTGCAAATTATGTTTATCAATTATCATCTTGCAAATTAAGTTTATCATTTTGCCAACTATGCTCACCAGTTATGTTTACCATTTTGGCAATTACATTTACCATTATGTCTACCTTTATTTTTAACTTTATGCCCATGATTTATGTTCATTATATATAACCATAATGTTTATCATTACATACACATTTTATGTTTATTATTATCATTTTATTTATGGATTCCTCTTGATTCAACTAGTCTTAATTCATAAGCTAGGGTTAAATTGATAGAAACCCAGCACATTATAACTTTCTGCGTAGCAGCTCGAACACATCCTGTCGACTCTTAAACTTACCAATTCGTGTTTGAATATCAGTAAATTCATTAGAATAGGCATTCATTACTGGAATAAGTGAATTCAATAATAAAGTTTTTTTTTTTATTTCAAAGCACTTTTTTTTTTCACTTGTGAGTCCTTCCCCTAAACCTATTATACTCGATAAGCTTTGAATGCTTGCGAGTGCTTTTGAATAAAAGAAAGAACAATACGTTTCCTTTTAAATTCCTATTGAACAATCGATTTTAATTATTTTGCAATCTGGAAAAAGTTAATTAAATTTAATTAATTAGATCTAAACAATTTTCTCCACTAAATGGGCAATGAATTTGTCGTCGTTTTATTGAAAGGAAGAAAAGGAACATAGCAGAACCTAATTCGAGGTGATGCATAAAGAAAGACATTCTTTTACAATTCAGAATGAATCAAGTTTTCAAAATACAGCAGGAAGCAAATGATGATTAAAGTAGAAAAAAATAGTTTAAACAATTTTCTCTCTATGCAAAAATACAGCGCTACCTCATAACTTAGCGATGGGGTATTTACTAATTCCTGTTGAAGTTTTAAAGTCCAATAGAACACAATTATTCTTCGACCTGAAAGTCTATTTCATTCTTCTTGTGCGCTTCTTACATTCTTAGCGACCTTGTGACTAATTTGCTAGCGCTCTGGCCTTACCACAAGCTTCAAGTTTGAATCCTGGCTGTTGCATGGATGTTTGCTCGTGGTTCAAAATCAGGGCCTGTTGACCTAGTGGACCTAGTGACCTACCGCAGGTTTCGATGATGTTTGTAGTAATTGGGAATCCACTTTATGCCATAGGTCCCGGTCTCATATGACCATAGAGCGTCAAAGAGCCCCAGACTTCTCTCTCACCCACATCGTTCCCAAACTGTAAAAGGGCAACTTAGCTCTAGGCACATTGTTATGGTGTGGGGTAGTAGTAGTAGTAGTGGTTCAGAATCCACGTTAATCTGTAAGTCCCAGTCCAATTAACCTAAAGTGTGCATAAAATGACCGTAGAGCGATAAATCAAACCAAACCAAACTAGTCTTATATTCTTATACATTACTTATCTGCCACTGTTGTAGACAGCCAATTGGCTAGCGGTATGGCTTACAGGCTTCAGGTTTGAATCCTGGCGGTGGCATGGATGCTTGTAAGGGGTTCGAAATCCTCGTTAAAATGTAGGTCTAGGTCTAATTAGCCTAAAGTGTGCAAAAATGACCGTCGAGCTACAAACCAAAGCATTGTTGTTTGCTCTCGACAAACAGCAAAACTGTTATCTTTCAAATTTTTATAATGCACTGTATTCTAATATTCAAATGGATTTGTATTCAAAACCATTTGAAAATTAGAAAGATAGGTTTGTTGCTTTAATAGCAGTAAATGAACAAAACAACCAAGTGATTAACTGGAAACAATTAACTGCCAGGGATTAATTTGCAACAAAGTGATTAACTGGAAACAATTAACTGCCAGGGATTAATTTGCAACAAAGTGTTTAACTGGTTTGTTTTATCAATCTACGGTGCACACTTTAAGCTAATTAGACCGCGACCTACAATTTAACACAGATTCCGAACCCCTCACAAAAATCCATGTCACCGCCAGGATTCGAATCTGAAGTTTATGGTACCAAAAGCCAGAGCGCTAGTCAATGGGCGATCAGGGTGCAACAAAGTGAGTAAAGAAATGAATTGGAATAAAAAGGCCACTCAGAGCCAAAATTATGCTCTGAATACTAAAGTAAGATAAGAGTATAAATGAATCCTATACAGATTTAAACATTGTCGAACTTAAATAGCGTACGTTAAACTAATGCACAGTGAAATGTGAATCAGAAGTGAGATGAATATACTGGAATTTAAACCATCAGTCCACATTAATAGTTCAAGTTAGTTTGTTTAGTTAATTTATTACTTAATTACCAACTTATCACATAATTACTTTGCAAGCAAAGAGCAAAAACGAATGCATTGTTCTAATGCGCGATCCTGCATTGGGTGCTAAATCCAGATAAGGAATTTAGCGCGAGCTATCAGTCACCCTTATCAAAACCAGAAGTTCTCTATAAGTGATCAGTCGCACGCTGTGGAAAAGTCATTAAAGATAATGAATTCAAAATGCTAATGAAGTCGTATTCCTCCCTCTCTCCATTTTAATTGCCATTTTTAAAGAACCCAACGGCAGCTTCTGCTTTGGATCTTGAGAAAATTTAACACGAAAACACTGGATTAACTGCTGCTTTGCTTAGAAGGGTCAGGCACTTTCAAGTGGAAAGTTATCAGGATTATGATAATTGCTGATAAAACAATCGGGAAATTCTTTGAAGATTGAATCGGTAATGAATGTGGAAAGTTTTCGATAAGATTCTGTTGAGTGAAAACTTTAAGTTTCCACCCTGATTTGCATCAAAGTGAGGCGATATCTTTTAAAATTGATGGTGATTAAATATGATAATGTTATAAAGCGAGAGAAACATTAAATCGATTTCAATTTCATGATTTCAAACTTTTATACATTGTTGGGTTTTATGTTCCAATATTGTATCCCACAAATCTGGTAATCCATAATCAAACAATTTTACTACAAAAATGGACATTGCAATGAAGTATTTGATAAGTACATAGTAAATACAACGAATTTTGTTGTTGTTCTAATGCTGCTGGCAAATACTTAGATAGTTATCTTTATGTCATAAACAAAGACTGCACCGCTGTTACTCATTTAGCACTACGCAGGGGGTACGGTTAGCTTGAAGATATACTACTGACGCGAGTAACACTACCTCCCACAACGCTCTACGATCCTATTAGAACGGGTCCTACGGTTTAAAGTGGATTCCGAAGCACTACAAACATCCATATCACGCCGGGACTAGAACTCGAAACGTGTGGTGCCGACCGCCAAAGCGCTATCCACTCAGCCATCAGGCCTCACATAAAGTTTTGTATATAGGTGTATTTCTAATGTATTCCACTTATTGTCTACAATCTGGCAATTTTTGTACATAAATGGAATAGCATGTTAAAGTGATATTTGTTATGAATAGGTAATCGTCTGACGATTTTTGTAAATAAGTTGATATCGTGTTCCAGTAATGCATAGTTCATCTTTTGGTGATTTTGGTATTTGTTGAATTCTATTTACCATTAATTCATAGGCCACCTTTTGGTGATATTGGTATATTATTGGATGTGTTCTAGTAATGCATAAACCAGCCTTTGGTGATTTTAATATACTACTAAATGTCGTGTTCCAATAATATAAAATCCACCTTTTGGTGATTTTGATACATTGTTGGATCTTGTATTCCGATTTATGCATTGTCCACCTTTTGATGATATTGGTATATTGTTTAAACTCGTGTTACAGTAATACATAGACCACCTTTTGGTGATGTTGGTATATTTTCGGATCTCGTGTTCTAGTTGTCGAAAATGCTGTCTATCTAGAACTTTTTGATTTATTTTGCACTCCATTTAACTGCAAGCGCGCTTCGGCGTAAGAATTATTCTGCCTGGACTTGGAACTTTCTTGTTGGTGGTCATCCGTGGTAGACGCGGGTTTTTTTGTGTTTGTATTTCTATTTTTTTGCGAGTCATCGCCATGTGTAAATAAAAGTATAAAAGTACTGTATTTATTTGAATTGACTAACTACACCCAGTCCTTTTGGATAGCTCATTGACAGTGCGGTTCGTTGAACTAGAAAGGTAATAGAAATATTATGTGAAATTTTTCTAGTTTGGCTGATTGTTTTGATGAGATAAAAACATTAATGCATTATCCACCTTGTAATGATATTGGTATATTGTTTAATCTCGTGTTCCAGTAATGCAAAGGACACCTTTTGATGATGTATATTGTTGGATCTCGTGTTCTAGTACTGAATAACTCAATAACATAAGTGGATTAGCATGTTAAAGTGACATTTGTTATGAATAGATAATAGTTTGGTGATTTTTGTAAATAAATAGATATATTGCCTAGAATAGATATATATCGTCTTGAATATTTTTCCAGCCCGTGAGAATTATCATACTTTTACAAAATATATTTATTTTATAATTACCAAATAATAAAAACCAATATATTAAAAAAATACATTATATGTGCATCCCTATATTCAAAAATGAACTGTCGAAATTATGAGAGAAAAAATTAACTTTGATTTTAAAACAATATTCTTGCGAATATAGGACGGGTATTGCCTGCTTTATTGATGAGTTTACAGTTGATTGTTGATAGCAGTGCGAACTAGACTCTTAATTGAACTTGTGAGCGCTTGTTATTCAAATTACACCTGCGAATCTTTTTTTCTAAAATGAAATTGACCAAAAAAAAAAAGCTCAAACATAATGGATGCTAACCTACAGCACCCATTACTATGTGCAAATACCCAAACTGGGATCGATTTGCAAAAGCTAAGTGAAAGAGTGGTCGAACAAATATCACATTAGAAAAACAAATATTTTTTAATGATTTCATTTTTAATTTCGTTTATATTTCATTTTTAGTATTATATATTTTTTAACAATGCACGTTTAGTATCTTTATTATTATATCTATGTTCACAGGTAAGAATAATAGTAAACGAAAAAAATAATAACTCATTCTGTTTCAAATTTTCACTCCAAAAATGTCTATAGTGGGTCTACATTTAATATGGGGACATATAATTTTAAATGCGGCTCACGAAGTTAGGATGCATTTCCATAGTGGCCCGCAAGATCATTTGTGTTGGCTACTCATGGTATTGATTGTATGAAGAATTATAGTAAAGCAAATGAAGTAAATCAAAAATTAAATTGTTACAAACAATAAGGTCAAATGCTCCAATCTACAGTATATGTTACAGATAGATTATATGTTTGGATTTTCCCTTTTATTATTGTTGTCCTTATTAGTTTTACGGAGAGAATTAAAGACAGTAAATAACGACATTAACTTTTTTAATGAAGGGATTTTTCTAAAACTTTAAAAATACTCCATAAAACTACTCTTATTCCTTTTATAATTTTAAAGATTACAGAGTAGCAATAATTTAGGAATCATTGTGAAGATTATATGAGTAATTATAATAAAACGAATGTAGTAAAACAAAAATTAAATTGTTACAAACATTATTACCAAATGCTTACTCTACTGACACACAGTTGGGTGCATAAATTTCAACCTCTTAATATCATGTCGACCCGCAAGACAAGCTGCTAAGTTGCCAGCAGTAATTAATCCATCTCACGAATTGATGGACATGTTACTGAGGAGACGTATCATATAGATAATTATTCATGAATGCACACATTATTGAAGTTGCACTCAGCATAGGCAGCGTATGCATTACACATGTTTGGATTTTCATTTGTTTAGTTAGATTACTGAAAGCAGAGTGTATGTGTGTTGTTAAGAGTGAAATATTACAAATGTTAGTTTCAGTAACTGTAATTCACTGATTCGTGGTGGATCCAGTTTATTTAAGCATTTCTCTTTTCTCTCCACGTGCAGTGCGCTGTATATACTATGATAATTATATCTACGCGAATTAACATAATTACTAAGCAAATTACCAATTAACGACTTTTATTTTCCGCAAGCTTTAATCACTAATGCCATCTAGACAAAAAAAAACAATTCTGCGCTTCTTGTGTGAAGAAAATAAAAAAAAACGTGAAAATAAAACCGATTTCGGCAGCGTTTTTTATATACTATGAGAATTCGTGGTGAATCCAGATTTTATGAATTTCTGTCCACATGAGGTCCACTATATAAATGTTTGGTGTATTCTAATTAATATCATGTTAAAAAGACCGGGTATCTTGTTAACATATTAATTATCCTTGATCAATTTTAAAAGAATAAATGAGAATGATAAATGTAGCTCAATGTCTATCCTTTTATTAATATTCCAAAGTTCATTATTTTAGGAAATGTAGCGCATCCATTGAAACCATAAATGATACGTGAATTAACACATGAAGTAATTAAATATGTAAAAGAGAATGATAGATAGAATTGAAGAATATAGATAGCATTCATTACCTATAATTTTAGTAACAGTCCAATGTTCATTCGCTTAGGAAATGTATTGCATTACATTGCACCTATAAGTGATTTATGAATTAACACAATTAGTCAAATATCTGAAAACTTCAAAAAACTTCAAACATATTAGACAAATATTCACAATACTATTTCATATTCAAATTAAGTGCTACAAAATATATTTCTTCTATTATATTTATTTATTTATGATGTAAAATAAACTAAGTAGAACAAATATTTCATAAAATTCATCGAATTTATTTTTGAAAATCAGTGACAGTGAAACAACTCTTTCCTGCTGAGGAGAGAAAGAATCCAGATTTAACTATTTAACATTCACTTTAGAAGTTGAAACATTTAAACACCATACACTTTTACACAAGCAACATCTGCTCCATTCAATGAGCTATAACATCGGGGCATAACTCAACCCATTTCCTGAGGAATGAAGCCTTCACTAACAAACCATCAATGCATCCGCTACGAGCCATTCGGTCTTTGTGAATGACGGAATCTTCGACCGGCTTCTCTTGATGTGAACATTTCATACATGACTGAGACATTTTGCGTAGGCAACTTTCCACAATGTTTTTAGGGATGTAGGGGGGTGGGGCGAGGGGCACACGAAATTTTAAGGGAAGGATGTAGGAGTTGGAGATGCTGAGTTGGAGGAAGTTTCCGACTTCTGCTTCCTAAGCAGCAACTCTGATTACCACGGAAAATTTTTCTGCTTTCTCTCTCTGGCGTAATAAATTATTCAGTGGGCTCTTCCAACAAATAGCCGAGTTGAGTTGTCTCTCTCCTGCTGAAATTCAAAGCAGTTTGGGTGGAAGTGGAAGGATTAGGTTGTTGTGTTTCATTTGTTGCCATAATTTTATCTGCCAATAGAGGAGAAGTACGAATTCTAAGTTTTGTATTTCCTTTACGCAGAATTGTTGCCGAATTAAAATTGTGAAGACTGATATTAGAATTAGGACTTTGTCTAAAAGGGGAATGAAAGAATAGAAATATTGTTTGTAGTAATACAAACAAAATTAAAATATTTTTATTTTAAGAGAGTATGTGGCCTAATGGCCAATTGACTAATGGTCTGGCTGTTGGTACCACAGGCCTTAGGTTCGAATGTCGGTGGTGGCATGGATGTGTATTAGTGGTTCGGGAAACCATATTAAACTGCAGGTCTCGGCATAAGCTTCTCAAATATTAAAATATTTCTGTTTAATTAAAATATTTATATTTGATATTAGATTAATTTATTAAATATTAGATTAGTATTTCTATTTGAATTAAATTAATCCTATTTTATATTAGAATTAAATATTTTTATTTAATACTATAATATTTTTATAATATACTGTGCAGTTTTCAGGTTCGCTCTTCTTTTATACTTCAGGTTTAATTCATTTCAATTTCAAACAGAATAATAATTAAAAATATAGTCTAAATGATGTTTTAGATGTTTAAATTTGCAAAATGATACGTAATTAAATTATTCACCACTAAAATGTGAATAAGTTACACAGATCATTTGATAATTAGTGGTGGTGGTGGGTCCGCTTTGTAGTTCTCGTGAGATTGCCCGGTTGATTCTAACTATTATGTTAAAATAACCATATATCATGCTAATATATTACATCAAGTTTTAATTATTATTAATCTTAATTTTTTTTAAAATAAATATAATAATAGATAGTGTTCGCATTACATCACATTGCAACTATAACTGATTTATGAATCAACACATAGGTTAATCAAATATGTGACATCTGCAAAACTTTTCAAATAAATTGACCTGTAACATCAATCCTATTAGAAATGTATTAATAATAATATTTCATATTCAAATTAAGTGTCACAAAATCTTTTTTCTTCTATTATATTTATTTATTTCTAATGTAAAATAAGGTTGGTAGAACAAAATTGTCATAAAAATTATCGAATCTATCTTTGAAAATCGGAGACAGTGAAAAAGACTTTCCCTACTGTGGAGAGAGCTAATTAAGATTTAACAATTTAACGTTCACATTTATTAACTATTTCACGTACACATGGCAGATCCAGTTTAGTAGATGGTGGTGGATCCAGTTTTGTGCGGTCCGCTTTATAGTTCTCATGAGGTTTCATTGTGGATTATTATTATTATCATGTTAAAAGGACTGTATATCATGTTAACATATTATCGCATGTAGCAATTATTATCATTGATCATTTTTTACAAAATAAACGAGAATGATAAATAGTGTTCAATGTCTATTATTTTATTAATATTCCAATGTTCATCCGTTTGGCAAATGTATTGTATTACATTGCAACTATCGATTATATATGAAGTAATCTAATATGTGTTAAATATGTGAAACCTTCAAAAAATTTAAAACAAATTGATGTGTAACATCAAGCATTTTAGACAGATATTAATAATAATAGAGTCTGATTTGCCGAATGACTAGTGCTCTGGCGGTCGGTCCGACATGGTTCGGGTTCGAGTCCCGGCGATGCCGTGGGATGTTTATAGTAGTTCGGAATCCACTTTAAACCATAGGTCTCGGTCTAAAATGAGTGTAGAGCGTTGGGCGTAGGGTCGACAACATCCCTTAAAAAGAAAACATCTCTCTTCTCGAAATCTGCCAGTAGGCAGACGCCGTTGGCCCACCATGGGGCTAATACGTCATTGATGATGATTAATAATAATTCATATTCAAATTAAGTTTCACAAAATTCATTTCTTTTTTTACATTTATTTATTTCTAATGTAAAACAAGGTTGGTAATAAAATAATACAAAACTTTCTTTAAAATCATCGAGTTTATCTCCGAAAATGGGAGAAAATGAAAGTACGCCTGCTAAGGAGAGAGCGAACCAAGATTTAACTATTTAACATTCACTTTAGAAGTTGCGACATTTAAATACAACGCTCTTTTACAGAAGCAACATCTCCTCCATTCAATGAGCTGTACATGGGGGCATAACATAACCCATTACCTGAAGAATGAAGCCTTCTACTAACAAACCATCAATGCATCCACTGCGAGCCATTCAGTCTGTGTGAATGACGGAATCTTCGACCGGCTTCTCTTGATGCGAAAATTTCATACATGACTGAGAAATTTGGCGTAGGCAGCTTTCCACAATGTTTGTTGGGATGTAGGGGGGGTGGGCGATGGGCACAGGAAATTTTAAGGGAAGAATGTAGGATTTGGAGATGCTGAGTTGAAGAGTTTCCGACTTCTGCTTCATAAGCAGGAACTCTGATTACCACCGTAAATTTTTCCGCTTTCTCTCTCTCTGGTGTAATGAATTATTCAGCGGGTTCTTCCAACAAAAAGGCGAGTTGAGTTGTCTCCGCCTGCCGAAATTGAAAGCAGTTTGGGTCGAAGTAGGAGGATTAGGTTGTTGTGTTTGATTTGTTGCGGACAACCGGCCATCATTTTATCTGCCAATAGAGGAAATGTACGAATTTTAAGCTTTGTATTTCCCTTTTGAAGAATTGTTGCCGAATTAAAATTGTGAAGACTAAATATTAGAATTAAGTCTTTGTCTCTAAAATTGGAATGGAAGAATAGAAATTTTTTAATTTTGTTTGTAGAATACAAACAAAATTAAAATATTTCTATTTGATATTAGAATTAAAATATTTATATTACTGAAATATTTCTGCTTAAGTAAAATAAATTCTTTTTAAGTAAAATATTTTTTTTAAATATTAGATTAATACTTTTATTTGATATTAGAATTAAATTTTTTAATTTAATGCTATAATATTTTTACAATGTAATGTGCATAGCGTATTTAAATTCATTTCAAACCGATTAATAATTTTCAAAGAAAAAAATTCTAAAAAATTTTTTTTTGTTTTGATTTCCTAACTTTTACATGTTTAAATTTGCATAGTAAATTAATACAAAATTAAATTATTCCTAACTAAAATGTGAATAGGTTACACAGGTCGTTTGATTATTTCTTTAGTTCTTATAATATTTTTTTTTTACAATAAATACAAATCTTCTTATTACAATGTACCTTTACTCTATCAAAATGTCTCCAAACATAATTGTTGCCCTTAATTTTAATACATATTGAAATTTGATATTTGAAATAAAATATTTCTATTATTGAAATATTTCTGTTTAATTAAAATATTAATATTTGATATTAGAATTAAAATATTTCTGTTTAATTAAAATATTTCTATTTGATATTAGATTAATTTATTAAACATTAAAATAATATTTCTGTTTCACATATTTCTATCTGTTATAAGGGGCCTGGATAGCGCTCTGGCGCTGAATACCACAGGTTTAAGGTTCGACTCCCGGCGGTGCTATGGTTATTGCAGTGGTTCGAAATCCACTTTAAGCCATAGGTCTCCATCTAACATGATCGTAGAGAGTTGCGGGAGTATTGTTACTCGGCGTCCGTAGCTTATCTTCAAGCTACACGCACCTCCTGAGTAGTGCTAAGTGAGTAACTTCGGTGCACCGCTTGCCTTAAGGCATCGAAGACAACTGTCTAAGCGTATGCCAGCGGTATTAGAAGAAAGAACTTTACAATTGTAAATGATATGATTATATATGAATTAACACATGAGCTAACTAAATATGTGAAACCTTCAAAACAAATTGATATGTAACATCAGTCATATTAGACAAATATTAATAATATTATTTAATGTTCAAATTAATTGCTACGGAATTTTTTTCTTCTATTCTATTTATTTATTCCTTAATGTAAAATAAAGTTGTCAGAACAAAATTTTCATAAAAAGGATCGAAATTCACTTTAAAAATCGTGGAAGTGACAGTGAAAGAACATAGAAGGACAGAGAAACTATTTACCATTAACTATTTAACATTCATTTTGAAGTCCAGACATTTAAATACCATGCTCTTTTATACAAGCAACATCTTCTCCATCCAATGAGCTATACATGGGGGCATGACTTAAAGCATTACCTGAGGAATGAAGCCTTCTACTAACAAACCATCGATGCATCTGCTGCGAGCCATTCGGTCTTTGTGAATGACGGAATCTTCGACCGGCTTCTCTTGATGTGAACATTTCATACATGACTGAGACATTTTGCGTAGGCAACTTTCCTCAATGTTTGTTGGGATGTAGGGGGTAGGGGGCGAGGGGCACAGGAAATTTTAAGGGAAAAATGTAGGAGTTGGAGATGTTGAGTTGGAGGAAGTTTCCGACTTCTGCTTCATAAGCAGGAACTCTGATTACCCCGTCAATTTTTCTGCTTTCTCTCTTTGGTGCAATAAATTATTCAGCGGGCTCTTCCGACAAATACCAGAGTTGAGTTGTCTCTCTCCTGCTGAAATTCAAAGCAGTTTGGGTGGAAGTGGAAGGATTAGGTTGTTGTGTTTGTTTTATTGCGTACAACTGGCCATCATTTTATCTGCCAATAAAGGAGAAGTACGAATTCTACGTTTTGTATTTCCCTTTTCGCAGAATTATTGTCGAATTAAAATTGTGGAGGAATATAAATTTTTTAATTTTGTTTCTAGTAATACAAACAAAATTTAAATATTTCTATTTGATATCAGAATTAATATATTTCTATTGGATATTAGAATTAATATATTTCTATTTGATATTAGAATTAAT
>BPLQ01014278.1:289627-304447 GCA_021605075.1 Caerostris darwini
ATTTCTATTTGATATTAGAATTAATATATTTCTATTTGATATTAGAAGTAAAGAATTTCTATTTGATATTAGTTTTAAAATATTTCTATTTAATATTAGATTTAAAATATTTCTATTTGATTAATTTATTACATATTAGATTAATTTATTAGATATTAGATTAATTTAGTAGATATTAAATTAATTTATTAAATATTAGATTAATATTTCTAAATTAAAATATTTCTATTTGATAATAGAATTAAATATTTTGATTTAATATTATAATATTTTTATAATATACTGTGCAGTCTTCATGTTCATTCTTCCTCTATACTTTAGGTTTAATTCATTTCAATTTCAAACAGAATAATAATGTCAAAAAAATCTAAAAAAATTTTGGTTTCCTTTCTTAACTTTATATGTTTCAATTTGCAAAATAAAGTAATACATAATTAAATTATTGACAACTATAATGTGAATAGGTTACAGAGATCATTTGATTATTAGTGGTGGTGGTAGATCCGCTTTGTAGGGGTGGTGGTTTTGTGCGTTCCGCTTTATAGTTATCGGGAGAATGCCTGGTTGATTCTAACTACTATCATGGTAAAACAACCATATAGCATGTTTACATATTACAGTATGTTTTAATTTTTCTCATTGATAATTTTTTTTAAATAATAGATAGTGTTTATTGTCTATCATATTATTAATTTTTCAATGTTCATCCGTTTAGTAAATGCAATACATCACATTGAAACTATAGCTGATTTATGACTTAACGAATAGATTAATCAAATATGTGAAATCGTCAAAACATTTCAAATAAATTGTTATGTAACATCAATCATATATTAATAATAATATTTCATATTCAAATTAATTACAAAACTTTTTTAATTAATTAATTGATTTTTAATTAATTACAAATATCAATTACAAAATCTTTTTCTTCTGTTATATTTATTTCTTTCTAATATCAAATAAGGTTGGTAGAACAAAAGTTTCATCAAAATTATCGAATTTATCTTTGAAAATCGGAGATAGTCAGAAATTATCCTTGCTAAGGAGAGAGCGATTCAAGATTTAACTATTCAACATTCACTTTAGAAGTTGAGACATTTAAATACCATGCTCTTTCACACAAGCAACTTCTCCATTCAATGAGCTATACATGGGCGCATAACTTGACCCATTACCTGAGGAATCAATCCTTCTACTAGCAAACCATCAATGCATCCACTGAGAGCCATTCAGACTGTGTGAATGACGGAATCTTCGACCGGCTTCTCTTGATGCGAAAATTTCATACATGACTGAGAAATTCTGCGTAGGCAACTTTCCACAATGTTTGTTGGGATGTAGGGGGTAGGGCGATGGGCACAGGAAATTTTAAGAGAAGAATGTAGGAGTTAGAGATGCTGAGTTTGAAGGAGAGGACGAAGAGTTTCCGACTTCTGCTTCATAAGCAGGAACTTTGATTACCACCGAAATTTTTCTGCTTTCTCTCTTTCTGGTGTATTAAATTATTCAGTGGGCTCTTCCAACAAATAGCCGAGCTGAGTTGTCTCTCTCCTGCTGAAATTCAAAGCAGTTTGGGTGGAAGTAGAAGGATTGAATTTGTTGTGTTTGTTGCGGACAACTGGCCATGATTTTATCTGAAAATAGAGAAGTACGAATTCTAAGTTTTATATTTCCCTTTCGCAGAATTGTTGCCAAAAGGTTGAATTAAAATTGTGAAGACTAATGTTAATAATAGAACAGAAGTGGAATGGAAGAACAGAAATATTTGAATGTGTTTTTTAGTAATACAAATAAAATTAAAATATTCATGTTTGATATAAGAATTAAAATTTTTCTATTATTAAAATATTTCTGTTTGATATTAGAATGAAATATTTCTATTTGGTATTAGAATGAAAATATTTTTTTTCATATTAGAATGAAAATATTTCTGTTTGGTATTAGAATTAAAATATTTCTGTTCGGTATTAGAATGAAAATATTTCTGTTTGATATTAGAATTAAAATATTTCTAATATTAAAATATTTCTGTTTAATCTAATATCAAATAGAAATATTTTAATTAATTTATTAATATTTCTATTTGACATATTTCAATTCGATATTAGATTAATTTATGAAATATTAGATTATTATATTTGAATTAAAATATTTCTATTTGATATTAAAATTAAATAATTTGATTTAATACAATAATATTTTTATAATATACTGTGCATATTGTATTTAAATTCAAGTTTCATTCAATTCAATTTCAAACCAAACAATAATTATAAAAATATTTTAAAATACGTTTTTTTTTTTTTTTTTACTTTCTTTTGTTTAAATTTGCAAAATGAAATGATAGCACATAATTAAATTATTCCAAACTAAAATGTGAATAGGATACACAGATCATTTTCTTATTTCTTTAATTCTTATGATTGTTTTTTTCTTATAATAAATTCAATTTTTATTATTACAATTTGCCTTTACTCTTTAAAATTTCTGCAAAAATAACTGTTGTGTATAATTTTAATACATATTGTAACACTCAAACATTTCAGAGTCATTTTTACTGAATCAAGTCAATTTTTTTCATAGGTACAATTCAGTACTAAGAGATGATAACACAGCTATTTTAACCTTACTTTTTACACATATCTTCCTATGAACCTATAACAAATATTTTCATTCATATTTCACTTATTACATGAGTCTACTAAACCTAAATTAAAAAGAATGAAATTTTGTATTGAAACTTTTGATAAACTCTATCAATATTTTTAACATAACATATACATTTAATATTTAAACTCAGTAATTGGCAGATTATTTATTATTTCAAACAGTAATGATGCTGTAAGGAATGTTCAAAGAAAATAATTAGGCTGATTTAATGTTAATAAAAATATATTTTTAAAAATTAATAGTGTAATAAATATTATTACTGAAGAATCAATAAAACTTTTTTTTCTTCCTGCAAAATACCGGAAAAAACCAGTAGAAACCAGAAAAGGTTTTTCTTAATGAGGAGAAAGCGAATCAAGATTTAACTATTTAACATTCACTTTAGAAGTTGAAACATTTAAACACTATACACCTTTACACAAGCAACATCTCATCCGTTCAATGAGCTATACACGGTGGCATGACTTAACCCATTACCTGAGGAATTAAGCTTTCACTAACAAACTATCAGTTCATCCACTACGAGCCATTCAGTCTTTGTGAATGACGAAATCTTCGGCCGGCTTCTCTTGATGTGAAAATTTCATACATGACTGAGGAATATAGCGTAGGCAACTTTCCACAATGTTTGTTGGGATGTAGGCGAGGAAAATTTTAGGGCGAGGGGCACGGGAAATTTTATGGGAAGAATGTAGGAGTTGGAGATGCTGAGTTTGAAGGAGAGGGCGAAGAGTTTCCGACTTCTGCTTCATAAGCAGGAATTCTGATTACCACGGAAAATTTTTCTGCTTTCTCTCTCTCTGGTGAAATCAATTATTCAGTGGGCTCTTCCAACAAATAGCCGAGCTGAGTTGTCTCTCTCCTGCTGAAATTCAAAGCAGTTTGGGTGGAAGGATTAAATTTGTTGTGTTTGATTTGTTGTGGACAACTGGCCATGATTTTATCTACCAATAGAGGAGAAGTACGAATTCTAAGTTTTATATTTCCCTTTTGAAGAATTGTTTCCAAAAGGTTGAAATAAAATTGTGAATACTAATATATTAGAATTAGGTCTTTTTCTAAAAGTGGAATGGAAGAAGAGAAATATTTTAATATGTTTTATAAGACAAACAAAATTAAAATAGTTATGTTTGATATTAGAATTAAAATATTTCTATTATTAAAATATTTGTATTTGATATTAGATTAATTTATTGAATATTAGATTAATATTTCTATTTTATATTAGTATTAAAATATTTCTATTTGATAGTAGATTAATTTATTAGATTAATATTTCTATTTGATATTAGAATTAAAAATTTTCATTTAATACAATAATATTTTTGTAATATACTGTGCATACTGTATTTAAATTCAGGTTTAATTCATTTCATTTTCAAACCGATTAATAATTTTAAAAAAATAATCCAAAAAGTATTTTGGTTTGCTTTCTTAACTTTTAGATGTTTAAATTTGCAAAATAAAATGATACATAATTAAGTTATTCACAACTAAAATGTGAATAGGTTACACAGATCATTTGATTATTAGTGGTGGTGGTGGATCCGATTTGTAGTGTTGGTGGTTTTGTGCAGTCCGCTTTATAGTTCTCGTCAGATTACCTGGCTGATTATAACTATTATCATGTTAAAACAACCATTACAGAATTCTGCCTTTTGCTTTTACAGAATTGTTGCCAAAAGGCAGAATTAAAATTGTGAAGACAAATATTAGAATTAGGCCTTTGTCTAAAAGGGGAATGGAAGAATAGAATTTTTGTATAAGGGTTTGTAGTAATACGAATAAATTTAAAATATTTCTATTTTATATTAGAATTAAAATATTTCTATTTTATATTATAATTAAAATATTTCTATTTTATATTATAATTAAAATATTTCTTTTCGATTTTAAATATTGAAATATTTCTATTTTATATTAGAATTAAAATAATTCTGTTTGATATTAATATTAAAATATTTCTGTTTGCTATTAGATTAATTTATTAAATATTAGATTAATATTTCTATTTTATATTAGATTAATTTAATAAATATTACATTAATATTTCTATTTGATATTAAAAATAAATATTTGATTTAATACTATAATATTTTTTTAATATACTTTGTCTACTATATTTAAATTCAGGTTTAATTCATTTCAATTTCAAATTGAATAATAATTTTCAAGAAAAAATATTTTAATTTTTTTTTTTTTTCGCTTTCCTAACTTTTAGATGTTTAAATTGTCAAAATAAATTGATACAAAATTAAATTTTTCTCACCTATAATGTGAATAGGTTATACAGATCATTTGATTATTTCTTCAATTCTTATAAATATTTTTCTTATAATAAATTCGGTACTTATGTATTAACGATACCTTGACGACAGATGCGCCAATAAAGAGCACACGCGCCAACTGCAGCTACAGTTACAGAGCTGTAGCTGTTAGAATGGTGACACTAAAAAACCGCCAAGTCTGTTGCCAAGGTATCGTTAATACGTAACTAAAATAAATTCAAATCTTGTTATTACATTTTACCTTCACTCTTTAAAATGCCTAAAAAATAAGTGTTGCCAATAATTTTAATACATATTGTAACACTCAAAATTTACTAAGTCATTTACTTATTCATTTTTACTGAATCAAGGCAATTTTTTTGTTTAAATTTTCATAATAATTCGATACAAATGATTCACAAATAATTAATTATTCACAATTAAAATATGAATAGGTTATACAGATCATTTGATTATTTCTTTAATTACAAGCTTTTTTATACAGATGATTCAACAAGCATCAATGCATATGGTAAAATAAAAAAAAAATTACATTAAAAACGATTACATTTTATACGTATGAAATGGAGAACAGGTAATTATTTCAACAATATTACGTCATCATATCCAAGTCTGATGTTAAACAATCTTCTTGAAATGTATCGTAGATATTTTTCATATTAATACTCTCTGTGGTTATAGACATCTAGAATAAACCCCATCAAAGTTGATGGGGCTGTTTTTCTGTACTGTTTTCGCAAAGAATATCAAACTGTTTACAGATACTTCACAGTTTTTTATGAATGGTGAAAACAAAATTCATAAAAATATATATCTTTGAATATTTTTATCCTACAATCATAGAAATCATCTAAATATGCTATCTATTTGGAATAAAGCATCAAATTTTCATATAAATTCATGCTTTGATATTTATTACATACAAGAGTAATAGAAACTGTACTTTTGGAAAGTACAGTAGCATTCATAAACTAAACAAAATTATAATATTATTATAAATTACCCTGTATATATATATATATATATTTCTCATAAATGTAAACAAATTAATTTATATTGCAAAATCGGTGTTTAATGTTTCATAATTCACTCGTACTAGGCATTCGGTTATGCTATCTCTTCATTTATTTATTCATCAGTGTGGGTGCCACTGAAAGAATGTGGTAACCTTAAAGAAAAATTGTTCCTGTTTAGATCAACAACCCTCTCCAAATAAAGCGCCAGGCTTCAAAAACTTCTTTCATTGTTATCGCTTATTTTCCATACACCTTTGGAAACACGCCAATTGAATTCTAAACAGAGATTAGGCGCCAAGAAAAAAAAACTCTCAGAAAGCATCAGAAATTTCCCTTGCAAAGACTCTTCCCGCGAAATCTTCGAAAGATTAAAGGACAATTATGATAATCAGTAACCATTCTTGGAAAAATCTACCGGAATTCAATGGAATAATAAATCAGTCGGACACAAAACAAGGCTATTAATTACGCTTTACAAAGACCAGAGAGACAGTTCAAAGTTGAAAATCCATTTATAAAATATTCGAACAATGATATTGAGGATGGGTCGTCTATTGAAATTTGGCCACGACAGCAGATTTTTCATTTTTTTTATTATTATTATGTATTGCTTTGCGATTTTCTTATTTGGTGAGTAAAGATGCGTACATTAAAATGTTATTTGCTGTTTAAGTAATGTGTAAAATAGCTTATTTGATATTTATTTTATGAGATTTAGTAAAGCTTAGCCTTTTGACCTTTGCGGACACTTGTTGACAAACAGTTTAATAAAAAGGAATTTGCTTTACCGTTTAAAATGATTTATGCATATTCCCTTAACTTGAAAGATTAGTTTATTGAAAAACAAATAATACCATCCGATATTTATTAATCAAGAAATGTTACTTTAATCCAAAGGAGTTGTTATTGAATATATTGTTAATAAGACAGGGAATTTATATACAACTACTTTTGTGGTAATGTTTAAAAGAAACACTTAACTGATCTGTGGTCTCACATCATCTTACTGAAATATAGCTGCAGACAATCCTTGAAAGTAAGACAACAATTTCTAAAATCACAGGAAATAAGTGCTGGCTGTTCAGTATATTGGTAATATGCATTGCATGGTTTCTGGAGAAAAACATTCAATCAAAATAACAAGTGAAGCTATGGCAATGGAAAATGAGAGAGTTATGAAACCTCTCGACGATATGTGGCCTGACCCGGATGCAACCATCGTGGTATTTCAAGCAGAATCAAGATTCGACTGAAAAGACAATATCATGCTGTTCATTGAACCGTGTTCGTTGTTCATCATTCTAGACGCAAAAACCTTTGGTCTAGTGTCAAATGTAAGAGCTGCAAAAGATGTATTCTCCCCATTACAGATGCAAACGTCTGTACTCTAGAGTCAAATGTAATCGTAGTAATAGACGTCTTTGCATTATTACAGACTCAATCACCTGCGATCCAGAGTCAAATGTAATCGCAGAAATGGACGTCTTCGCCTCATTTCAGACTCTCACTTCTGTGGTCTAGAGTAAAATGTAATCACAGCAGTGAACACATTCACGCCATTTTTGACGCAAATGCCTGTCTAGAGTCAAATATAATCTTAGCAATGGATGCCTTAGCATCATTACGGATGCAAACGTCTATGATTTACAGTCAAATGTAATCCTAGCAATAAACTCATTCGCACCATTGAAGAAGCAAATGCCTGTGATTTAGTGTCAAATGTTATTGCAGCAATGGACGTCTTCGCACCATTACAGACTCAAAGCCTGTCATCTAGAGTTACATGTAATCGCAACAATGAAGCTTTCGTACCATTGCAGACTGAAACGCCTATGATCTCGAGTCAAATGTATTGCAGCCATGCTGAAAACGACTTTTAATGGTATAAGTTGATACGAGTGGTTGAACAACAAACCATATTTCTTAATGCTATGCTTTCTGGTGTTGCAGGGCGATTTATCAGCGGCATAAGCACAATAAACCTGTTCTCATATGTGATGCTGCGATTAGGTTGGTGCAATACCAATCGACCGGCCCTTCCATCCTTCTTCCCTGCATCCATGGATTGCTTATTCACACCACTGTAACTTGATTGCGTCCGACTGATGAATAATTCTCAATTCTTCATCTGTCTAACTCAGATACGTACTCTATTGATGCCGATAAGATTATATGAGGCTTATACACCTATATTTTCTTTATATGGCGCTTATAGTTGTAAAGCAGCCCCTCTTGATATGTGTCTGCTCTGAAATACTAATCCTCATAGCGTAGGGGACCTGATGACCGAGTGTCTCGGTACCGTAGGTTTCGGACTCGAATCCCGACAATACCATGGATGTTAATAGTGATTCGGAATCCACTTTAAGAAGTAGATCCCGGTCTCATATGACCGTAGAGCGTCACAGAATCCAATCAGACTTCTCACCCACATCATTCCTAAACTGTAAAGAGACAACTCAGCTATAGTGATGTGGTGGTGTGTAGTAAAAGTAGTACTGATCATAGCGTAAATTTCACCCCTTTTGAATACTTTCTTCATGCTATTGCATGTCATGTGGCCAGGGGCCTGATGTCCGAGTGGCTAGCGCTCTGCCGATAGGTACCACAGGTTTCGGGTTCAAATCTCGGCCGTGCCTTGGATGTTTGTAGTGGTCTGGAATCCACTTTAAGCCATAGGTCCTGGTCTCATACGATCATAGAGAGTCACAGAGCCCAATTAGACTTCTCACCTACATCATTCCCAAACTGTAAAGGGGCAACTCAACTCTAGGCACAGTGATGTGGTGTAGTAGTAGTAGTCATCATCATAACGTAAATTTCACCCCTTTTGAATACTTTCTTTATGGTATTACATTTCAGATGGCCAGCTGTGTATAAAAATGTAGCAAATTAAATAAACTTTTAGTCTATTATAGGTTTAAATTACAGTATCAAATATCCATTAAGCTATTACTTTTATAAAGAAAATTACAAACCAAATTTCATATACTTTAATATTTACTAAAAATTCTTTAAAGTAAATTATTTAACTATCAACTGAGAAATTTCTGAAATTTCATCTGAGTTATGCCAATTATCGTTTATAAGATTTAAGTTACAAATATTTTTGTTCGAATAAATATTTAGTTATAAAGGAATGCGTTGCAGTTGTGAAAATCGTCAACTGCAGTAAAGTACATTAAATTGGTAAGTTATGATCTATTTAATTTTAAATTCTTTTTGAACGTTTAAAAAAGCAGAAAGTGAAAATAACTTAACGAATAATTTACTTGTTTATTTAAAAATATAAATTGTAATTTATATTAATGATTTAAAACGACGTTTGTTTATCAAAATACTGCTACAAAAATATGAAGTTGATATAATCAAATTGAAAGCGCATTCATAGATGTTTAATTGAAGTAAGAAATTGTTTGATTTTCATTCTAAATAACATTTCAACAAAATTTCTTATTTGATTTTGAAATTAAACCTTTATTAAAATTAAATTAAATAATGATTAATAATATATTACGTTTCAATATATTTAAGAAATTGCGGCTTTATTAAATAAAATTTTTAGAATAATTAAATTACTTGTAAATGGTAGTGGTTGTTTAATATAAATAACAAGTAATATAAAAAAAAATTTAAAGTCAATTCCTACTTTTTTTTCACTCTATTGCAGAAAGTTCTTTATAAATAAAGGTGAAATTTTCCTCTTATATTTGGCGCCATCTATTGGTGTAAACTAAAACTTAATGTAACTTAAAACTAAAAAAACACGTGTAATACACATTTAAGTTACACGTGTTTTAGACATTTAAGTTGTATGTGTGATACACATGTAACTTAAAACTAAACAAAATAAATTAATTACTTAAATTTAATGAATAATGAATATCTGAAAAAAATGTATTAACATCCAGTGTCATCCACGACAAGTTTAAAAAAATGTATTTGAACTTGAGTGGATGAATACAAAGTATTTTATGAACGATGGAAAATTTGAACAAGATATATATAGGGAGAATGTGAACTAATAGTAAGAATTGAAAAAAAACTTAAAATTAGTTAATTTTTTTAAATAATTCTTTCAGAAATATCATGATCGTTTAAACATTTAGGGTAATTTTAATTTTAAAACCTCTTCTAGTAATAGTGAATAAAATATTTCAAATAAGTAAATTACACTTCAATGGTAGTGGTTGTTTAAGATAAATAAAAAGAAGTTAAAATTAATTAATTTTTTTAAAGGATTCTTTCGGAAATATCACGAAAGTTTAAACTTTTAGGGTAATTTTAAGTTTAGAATCTATGCTACTGATAGTGAATAAAATATTTGGAAAAATAGAATTACCTGTAAATAGTAGAGATTATTTAATATAAATGAAAAGAAATTAAAATTAATGATTTTTTTAAACGATTCTTTTAGAAATATGAGCATTTAAACTTTTTGGGTAATTTTAATTTTAAAACCTCTGCTACTGATAAATAAGCTATTTAGAATAATTAAAATACTTTTAAATGGTAAAGCGTATTTAAAATAAATAAAAATATGTTAAAATTTATTACTTATTTTATAGGATTCTTTTAGAAATATTACGAGCGATTAAACTTTTAGGGTAATTTTAATTTTAAAACCTCTGCTACTGATAAATAAACTATTTAGAATAAATAAATTACTTTTAAAGGGTAGTGATGATTTAATATAAATAGAAAGAAGTTAAAATTAGTTAATTTTTTTAAGAGGATTTTTTCAGAAATATCGTGTACGTCTAAACTTTTAGAGTAATTTTAATTTTAAAACCTCTGCTACTGATAGTGAATAAAGTATTTAGAATAATGAGTGAGATTTATCGAACTTTTAAAAAATATATTTATTTTATAATGGCCAAAGTAGTGAAAGCCAATGTATTAAATACATTATGTGTGCATCCATATATTCAAAAATTAACTCACGAAATTATGAGAAAAAATTAACTTTGATTTTAAAATTATATTCTTGCGAATATAGGACAGATATTGCCTGTTTTATTTATGAGTTTACAGTTATGAGTTCGCAGAATAATTAAATTGTATTTTGCGAACTCATGATATTCGTGCATCTTGGAACATCTGATATAACAGATTCTATGTTTCCCTTTAAGTGACATCTCAGTGAAAATGAAATTGACCAAACACAAAACACGCTGAAACATAACGGACGCTAACCTGCAACACCCATTACCATGGCCAAATACGCAAATTGAGATCGATTTTCAAAAGCTAAGTGAAAAAGTGGAGAAACAAATATTGCACTACTAAAATAAATAATTTTAATGATTTCATTTTATTTTTATTTCGTTTATATTTAATTAATTTTTATATTTCCTTTTTAGTGTTATATATTTCTTTACAATGGGCGTTTAGTGTCGTTATTATTATGCTATCTATGTTTAAATGTAAGAATAATAATAAACTCATTAATAATACCTCATTATGTTTCAAATTTTTCACTCCAAAAAAATGTCTATAATGGGTCCAAATCTAATATGACAATATATAATTATACATGCAGCCCGCGGAGTTAGGATGCATTTAAAAAGTGGGCCGCAAGATCATTTCTGATGGCCACACCTGGCTTAGATAGTGAAAACTATAATTGAAATGGAATTTTCGATTGTTAATTTAAATGTCAATTATTGACAACTAAACAACGTGAAATAATCAGCATATAACTTAGAATTTGAGAAATAATATTAATCACTAGAAATAATATATAGAGAAATAATATATATTTCATTTTTTTAATAGTAAGTAGCAATTGTTTTTTATGAAGGTGCATTTAACCCTAACTTGACAAACACTCCATATAAAAGGAACCTTTAATTTTAAAAACCTTTTTTTTTTCAATTTTTTAGGAGTTTTTCTTCCATACATTCTACATGACACATAGTAAATTTGGAAAAGTTGACAAAAAGAGCCAAGACATGATGAAATTAAATTCATAAAAGGATTCAGTTATTTTAACTTATAATTCCTTTATCATTTTTTAAACTTCTTTTTGATCTCTAAACCTGAAATAAATATACCACTTAATCAATTCGTCACAGATTTGTTGAAACGTCAATCATCTATCATGCTTAACAATCCCGTCGAAACTTTTTACACATCTCAAAAAATGTAACACCTCAAGGCTACATGGATGTGGAAATTACACCTCACTTTTTGAGCAAAAACTGAAAGCACTTGCAATCATGTGTGAGACATTAAAAGGAAGAAAAACAATGCAAAACGCTCATAAATAACAAAGTGCAATAGAAATTGCTTCCAATTCCTTGACGGCTGTACTGTGATGATGGATGTACTTTTTACGTGACATCTGTAATACTTTATCCATTGTAGAAAAAAATGCACGTTCCTGAAAAGTGTGATAGAATTCATTTATCATGCAGATGACTGTAATGGCTCTCATTAGCATAATCGGCTGTTGTTGATGATCCTTTTCTGACTCAAATGCCGAGTGCAATTCTGCTACTGTAGTAAACAGCTTTCAATATATGTAAAAAACTGGACTGATGTAGAAATCTTAGAAACGATTGCGGATGTTCATTATTATAAATGATTTTGTTATTCAGAGAAGTTTCTAGAATCATTGTGAAGAAGTAAATATATTAGGATATAACGCTAATTTTATTATCCTAAATGATGTCAAATAGACACGGAGGAGATATTAACTAGCTGAAAGGTGACAAGTGCATTTCTAAAAGTAATTAATAAGCGGGTATACTTTAAGAAGCTTGACCTGCAGTATAATTTTCATGATTTATAATTTCCAGTATTAGTTGTAGGAATCTGCAATTGTTGCATCCAAATTATGTGCTTGCATATGCAATTTTCATTTAATTTCTATGAATTTGTTTTCTTTATAATGTTTGTATATTTGTATCATAATTTTCATGTAACTTCGTTGAGAAGTTGATCATTATGAATGATATTCTGGTCTAAAGATGATTCTAGAATCATTGTGAAGACAAAAATACATTATGATATAAAGCTAATTTTATTATCTTAAATGATATTAAATAGATACGAAGCAGATATTAATTATCAGAAATGTGACAAGTCCAGTCCTAAAAGAAATTAATAATCGGATATACTTTAAGAAGTTTTACCTGTTGTATATTTTTTCTTTACATATAATTTTTGAGTCTGCTGTTTTTGAATCAAAATTATGTGTCTGCATATATGGCCATATATAGGTCTGCAATTATGTGTCTGCATATATAATTTTTATTTAATTTATGGAAATTTGTTTTCCTTAAAATTTTTGTATTATCTGGTAAGCCAACCAGACTCTTAGTTGACTTTGTTAGCACTTTTGGTTCAAATGACACCTGCGAATCGTTTTTTTCTAAAATGAAATTGTCCAAACACAAAAAAGCGCTCAAACATAACGGACGCTTAACACCCAAATTGAGATCAATTTGATTGAGATTTCAACACATATCGCACTAGTAAAATACATATTCTTTCATAAAATAAATATTTTATAAATATTTCATTTTAGTTTCGTTTATATTTATATAGTTTTTATATTTCATTTTTAGTGTTCTATATTTCTTTACAATGTGCGTTTAGCGTCATAATTATTATCTATGTTTACATGTAAGAATAATAGTAAACACAAAAATAATAACTCATTGTGTTTCAATTTTTCACTCCAAAAAAATGTCTATAGTGGGTCTAAATCTAATAGGGGGATATATTCCCACGGAGTTAGGATGCATTTCCAAAGTGGCGCGCAAGATCATTTGGGTTGGCCACCCCTGGTATAGATCGCATGATAAATTATAATAAAACAAATGAAGCAAAACAAAAATTAAATTATTACAAACAATACGACCAAGTGATACACAGTTGAGTACACAAATTTCAACCTCTTCATATCACGTTGATCCGCGAGACAGTCTGCTAAGCTGCTAGTAGTAATTAATCCATCTCACGAATTGATGGACATATTAATGAGGAGACGTATCATATCGATAATTATTCATGAATGCACACATTATTGGAGTTGCACTCAGCATAGGCAGCGTATACATTACACATGTTTGGATTTTCACTTGCTCAGTTAGATTACTGAATGCAGAGCGTGTATGTGTTGTTCTGCGTGAAAGATTACAATTGTTAGTTTCAGTAACTGTAATTCATTGATTCGTGGTGGATCCAGTTTATTTAAGCATTTCTCTTTTCTCTTCATGTGCTGTGTGGTATACATTCTATGATAATTAACTTAATTACTAAGCAAATTACCAATTAAAAACTTTTATTCCCAGCAAGCTTTAATCATTGTTGCCATCTAGACAAAAAAAAACGAATTATGCGCTTCTTGTGTGAAGGAAATAAAAAAAAAACGTGAACATAAAAACCGATTTCGGCAGCGTTTATTATATACTATGAGAATGAGTGGTGAATCCACATTATTTAAGAATTTCTGTCCACGTGTGGTCCACTATAAAGTCATTGCATGGTGTATTTTTACTAATGTTATGTTAAAAAGAGCGTATATCTTGTTAAAATATTACCTCATGTATTAATTATTATCATTGATCAATTTTAAAAGAATAAATGAGAATGATACATAGTGTTCATTGTCTTCCCTTTTATTAATATTCCAAAGTTCGTCATTTTAAGAAATGTATTGCATTACATTGCAACTATAATTTATATATGAATTACACATTAATTAATTAATTAAATATGTAAAATAGAACGATAGATAGTATTCATTGTCTATCATTTTATTAACAGTCCAATGTTCATTCGTTCAGGAAATGTATTGCATTACATTGCAACTATAAATGATGTACGAATTA
>BPLQ01014280.1:0-17888 GCA_021605075.1 Caerostris darwini
TACAAAGAGAAATTTTATCACGGGACTGCAATAAAAAGTAGCTCCGTCATAATGAGTTCTCCATCCTCCATCCTACTGGCTTAGAGACTGATAAATCCCCTTCTCCTGCAGCTAATTTCATTTTGAAGGAGTTGCAGCAGAAGGATGAAAAAGTAAGTGCTGCAGGAATTACCCCGAAATGTGTGTGAGCGAAATATAATCTTCTTCCACTTACGAGATTCATGATTTTCACAGCCAAATCCCAGCTTCAGTCACACGGAATAAAAATTTCGAATTTACTTGTTCGTCTTCCAGAAAAGATTTTAAAACTTCATTTTCTCGGTTAATCAAATTTGTATTCTTTCCGCATTTGTGTGCAAAATGTCGCTGTGTCTTGTTTATATGAACACGAAAGGAAGATTATTTGCTCCTGTGTTCGGTTTCGGAAAGTTTGGTAGATTCTGTCAAGAATTCGTCTTAATCAGAAAATGTCACTTTTTAAAACAATGCATTATGAAACAATATTTGAATAGAAAACTTAAAAAAGAATACACTAATGCTAATGTATTCTTACAAAATCATTTATAAATCTATGCAATTTTCTGTTTAAATATTGATGATGAAATGTTTTATTCAAAATCTTTCGTAAAATAATCATTTTAATGAAGTACATTTGCGAAAATACGAGCAAAGTTATAAAAATATAATGCGAAGGTAACTCTGAAATTTTTGAGACAGTGGCAGACGACAAACACAGGAAAAAAATATTCGTTAAATTTGTAAATTTGAACTCTTTTATGGCCGCAGACAATAATTTGTGTCAGCAATTGCAATTTGCTGTCGTAGAATAGATTTTGGAAGAAAGGAAAATGGAATTGATGCGGGGGCATTGTCGCTCTATGAACTAACATATGGAGATGAAGCTCCATCTCGTGCTACTGTATTTAGATGGCTTACAGAATTTCGTGGACGTCGAAGTTCTCTGCTGGATCAAGAACACAGAGGAAGACCTTCATCAGCTGTCTTTCCAAAAAATGCGTCGGCCATACGAAAACTGTTTGTCGTTGATAATCGCTGCACTTACCAAATGATACAGAAGAAACTTAACATTGGATCCGCAGCTGTACATAGAATTATTCATGAAAAACTGCATATGAAAAAATTTGTTTGTCGTTGGGTCCCACATAATTTAACAGAACACCAAAAAACGGAGCGTGTCAGAATCTGCAATCTGAATTTATTCATAAATTACTTAACGATGGTGGACACCGCCTTATTTCTAAAATCATAAGTGGTGATGAAACTTACATACCGTTTTTTGACGTTCCAACACGACAAGAATGTAGAGTATGGGTCTTTGAAGATGACCCCGAACCAACAATGGTGAAAAGACAACAAGCTATAAAAACAGTAATGTATGCCGTTTTATTCAGGAGTACGAGACTGGTCAAAGCCATCAAGCCGGAGGGAAAGAAGATAGTCACAGCTAACTGGTACACCACTAAGTGTCTTCAGAAATTCTTCAAGGAGTGAATGTAAGGGGACACATGCTTCACCATGATAATGCATCTTCCCATACGGCAAGATCGACAGTCGACTTTCTTAAGCAAAAACACATCAAAGTGATAGAACATCCACCCTATTCCCCTGATCTTGCTATGTGGGAATTTTGGGTTTTCTTAATCTCAAGAAAAATTTACGTGGTAGCCGTTTTCATTCCGAAGATGAGATTGATGAGGCTGTAATCATCCATGATGGCTGAGGCCATCCAAGAAATGGATGGCGTGAAGCATTTAATCTTCCGCAAAAGTGCATTGATGTTGGAGGGGACTACTTTGAACACTCTTAAAATTTGGTAAGTTAAACTTGCACCATTTAGCAGTACCTCGAAAATTTCAGAGTGACCCTCACAATACATGGGATTTAACAAGTACTGTATTTATCGATTGGCAAGTAATGTATGTATGTATGTATGTAAAATATTTATCTATGGGCGAGTAACGTATGTATGTAAAGAAATGCATTTATCCATGGATAAGTAATGTATGTATGTATGTATGTATGTATGTAATGTAATTATTCATGGATAATTAACATATGCATGTATGTAATGTTTTTATCCATGGGCAAATGTATTTATGTATGTATGTAATGTATTTATCCATGGACAAATTATGTATGTGTTTATGTAGGTAATGTATTTATTCTTGGAAAATAATGTATGCATGTATGGAATGCATTTATCCACGGACAAGTATTGTAATGTGCATGGGCATGTAATTTCTGCATTTGTGCAATATATTTATCCATCGGCAAGTATTTTATGTATGCAATTTATTTATCCATGGGTAAGAACTAGTTTCGAATTGTCAAGTAAAAACTGTATTAAATGGATAAACTAATTATTTTTATTATAAATTAATTATTATTATTGTTGTTGATTATAGTAATATTTATTCGTATTTATTTACCTTCACACTTAAGTCGAACTATTAGTACACTATGTAAAACGATGGACGGACGTGACAAAGTGTTTCGCATTGACAGTCAAAGTGGAGATTGGAGTTTTCCGGATTTTTTCCTCAAATACAATGAAATTACATACTATTGTCTCTTACTTACCATTATACGTAATGCATTATGTTTCCATTATACATTCTGGGTAACACTGAATTTGTTACTGTTAATTCCCCATATAAGACAATGCTGACCTTCTTTCTTTGCCCAATAGGTTATAGAAAAGGGAAACACGCATAAACACGATAATAAACTCAGAAGATTAATATCAAATTTAATGAACTGTTGATTCCACCCCCAACTTGGGTCGTTCTAGGCACCCAAGTGTCTGTGGGAATTTTAATACTAGGACGGGGATATACAGGACAGAATAGAGGGTCAGAAAAAAGCAGAGAGGCACAGAGCGTGGTGTGAGAAGATTTATGTGAAGACAGCAGATATTCAATTGTACATACTTAACAGTAAATTTAAAATTGTAAAGATGCATAAACAGTGGCTATGTTTTGTATCCTTCAATAAACAAACCATCGTCATTAAGGATAAGACAAACTGATTCATCCGGTAGGATGCATGAAGGAATTTCTAAAGTTATCAGAGAAAAAAAAAGTTACTATGTCGTATGAGTGCTGTGGAAGAATTTCATTTGGAAGAGCTTTCTGGTCCAAGTTTGACGCTCTGTAGTCCAAGGTGAAATCTTTTTGTTAGGCGTCGGCAATTGGTGAGTATTGTTGAATTTTCTTCTTTGAGAATCATTTATTTTTCTATTATTAAAAATAAACAGAGGTTAATACTATAATGATTTATGTTTCTTTTTATAATAATATTGAGAAAGTATTATTGCTTAACTAATGAGAAAGAATGTATAATTTTAAGCTTTTGCTTAGGATTAATTTATTTTGGTTTCATGAAAAAAAAATTACATTTGTGTAATATTAATATATACTTACCTGAATCATATGTAATAATTTTGATGTTGTTTGTAGTAAATTATGTCTCTTAATGAAAAATAAAAACATTTATGTGCATAATTTTGAATATGTAATTAGTGCTAATTTAGGGAAAATATTTTATGTTTGATGGAATTTTCAGTCTTGGGTTTGAATTAGTGTATATGCATGCACTTAGAAAATTAAGTTAAGCACATAATTCGCTACTGTATTAAATTGAGTATAATTAAAGAATATTAGCTTAAGAGGAAATGGTGTTATATGCTTAAACCACGAAGTATTAGAATTATGTTTTGTTTAATTAGACAATTGTTTGTTTCTATTTCAATGAAGAAGTTTTCATATTGATTTATAATTATATACATAAGATTTTAATGTGTATATGGTGTTCTTGAAAATAAAATTTATAGAGGAGGATTTTTGTCGAAACTTAAGTGTTTCTATTAGTTATAATTATAATTGTTGTTATTTGCATTACTGTTACTTAAAAAGGTAAGGAATTTAATGGGCATGTTTAACAAAATTTAAAAAAGAATAGGATCTAGTGAAGTTAGGTAGTGAATTAGGAGATCAAATGCTAAAACAGATGTTTAAAACATTTCATTACAAAATGTTTAGAATTTGAGGTAGTTCCTATTAAAAAACTAATTGCAGCTATTGGAAGTGCTGGACTGGAAAGAGAAACACTGGAAAGAGAAAGAGAAACGGGACGAAAAAAACTAGAACGACAATAAAAACAACAAGCGTGAGGACATGAATTGAAGCTAAAGAAGTTTTGTCCACAAAGGAATTCGGTAGCCAGAGTTAATAAAACAGGAAGGAAGGATTCTGAGGAGAAAAGTCTGAATGGAGTCAAGCTTAAAATAAGTAATGTTAGCTTTGATTGGAAAATTCTGGTAGATGAAATGACTGGTAAACTTTTTCGGATTGATGAATGGGAAGCCACAATCTTCAAGGAATCATCGACAGTGATGCTAAGACTACAATAGTGAGAAGTTGATGATACAGGTAGTATTGTTAAAATCAAGTACTATAAATATTTTAAGATCTTAAAATGAACCTTTTGTAGAAGCAATTTTTACACATATTCTACGCTTTGGACGGATAAAGAAGACGTTAGGCCTTTGATCTATGCAATTGTGGCTATAGTGGTGAATTTATCCGAAGAGGAAAGATTTTAAAATGGAAATGGAAATATTTATATGGAAATATTTTAAGACCTGTAAATGGACGTTTTGTAGGAGCAATGGTGTTCCACATATTCTACGCTTTGGACGGATAAGGAAGACTTTAGGCCTTTGATCTAGGTAAGTGTGGCTACAGTGGTGAAATGACATGAAGAGCCTTTGATTACTCCCGAGTATCTCTAGTTATTGGAAGGAAGCAATAAACATTTGTTAAAGAAAAGAAGAATCGTGTCTGGGGAAAAGAATTCTGGTATTCAATCTGGAGGAAGGAGCATGACAGACCAATCAAGAGCATTTAGGAACACAGATGAGTTAGAGAATACGGAATTAGAAGTATTCACTGCTGCGATAGAAATATACGTAGCAAAGGAAGAAGTAAATGAGATAAGAAAAAGAAAAGTATCTTTCTTATTATCTCAACTAAGTAGAGTTGGAGAGTCGGAGATAAATCACTTCCCAGGATCAAGAAAGAATATGTAAAATGTGTAACCCATCGAAAAGAATGGTGTAAAAGATCAACAGCAAGATATGGTTGAGGCCTCAGTAAAGGATCCATAGTATTTCGTTGATGCAGTTTCGAGTCCAGTTTTAGTGGATCAAACCTATTCTGTGTTATTTAAAGAACATTAATAGAGTACGAAGGATTATGGGAAGAAATGTCTGAATGAAATCAAGCTTAAAATAAGTAATGTTAACTTTGATTGGAAAATTCTGGTAAGTGAAGCAAACGGTAAACTTTTTCGTATTGATTAATGGAAAGCCACAAGTTTCAAGGAATCATCGACAGTGGTACGGAGACCACAATATTGCAAATAGATGATACCGGAAGAATTGTTACAATTATGAACTGGAAATATTTTAACATCTGAGAATGGATCTTCTGTAGGTTTAAAGATTTCATAAATTCGATTCCTTGAACGCATGAGGATGACGTTAGGCCTTGGATCTATGTAATTGTGGCTATAGTGGTGAATTTATCCGAAGAGGAAGTATATTAAAATGGAAATGGAAATATTTATATGGAAATATTTTAAGGCCTGTGAATGGACATTCTGTAGGAGCAATGGTGTTCCACATATTCTACTCTTTGGACGGAAAAGGAAGACGTTAGGCCTTTGATCTATTAGGCAAGTGTGGCTATAGTGGTGAAATGACATGAAGAGCCTTTGATAACTCCCGAGTATCTCTAGTTATTGGAAGGAAGGAATAAATATTTGGGAAAGAAAAGAAGAATCGTGTCTGGGGAAAAGAATTCTGGTATTCAATCTGGAGGAAGGAGCATGACAGACCAATCAAGAGCATTTAGGAACACAGATGACTTAGAGAATACGGAATTAGAAGTATTCACTGCTGCGATAGAAATATACGTAGCAAAAGAAGAAGTAAATGAGATAGGGAAAAGAAAGGGATCTTTCTTATTATCTCCACTAAGTAGAGTTGGAGAGTCAGTGATAAATCACTTTCCAGAACCGAGAAAGCATATGAAAAATACTGGGTAACTTATCGAAAAGAATGGTGTAAAAATTCAACAGCAAATATTTTAAACAAATGTATATAGTATGTTGTCTGAATCAAGAATTCAGAGATATTGAATAATTCTCTGATGCAGTTTCAAGTGGATATTTAGTTTTAGTGGATAAAACCTATCCCGGGTTGAACACATTTAAGGAAATAAAAAAGGGAATATTATGAGCAATTTGGAGAGGAAAGGGAAAGTAACTGGTAATGTTCTTAAGGCAAGTTCCAGATTGATGTCTATTAATGTCATTAAAAGGGAATGTTCATGAGCAATTTTAAAAGGAGTGGGAAAGTAAGTGGTAATGTTTTTAAGGTAAGTTCCAGATAGATGTCGATTTATGCCGTTAAAAGGGAATATTTATGAACAAATTGAACATGAAAGGGAAAGTAACTGGCAATGTTTTTAAGGAAAGATCCAGATCGATGTTGTTTTATGTCATAAAGAGGGAATATTTATGAGCAATTTAAACATGAGAGGGAAAACAATTGATAATGTTTTTAAGGGAGGTTCCAGGTCAATCATGAGATTTTCATGATATGGCGAAAAGAAACGGTTATGTGTAATTAAGAGTCACAAACCCGTATGCTTGGAGCTATAAAACGTGCATTCTGAGCTGAATGATTAAACTCTTGTTGATTTAAATTTTGATATTTGATATGACATTTGTAAATTTGAATTGACTATTTGATTTGTAAATATTGCATTCTTTGTTGTTTTTAAAATTTTTTGTGTGTATATCAGCTAATGATTTCCTATATGGTTGGACAATTTGTAGCTTACAAAAGTAGTAGACCAAACGTATAAGATTCATTTTGAGTAATATAAATAGACAAACATTTTAAAATAATTAAATTTAAAAAAATTATTATTTGATTTATTATTGTGAAATTGCTAAAGTTAATTTAACAGCAAGAAATTGTTGTTAAAACACAAATCACAAATGGTCAAAGTTTTTCGATAAAAGGAAAATAATTGTATATACATTATTTATCTGTTACTTTAGGCTATGAATACAGGCTAATGGCTAAAATGTTACAATATTGTGTTGGGTATTTTCTGAGCATCTGTCCTATATAAATTTATGTTTAAGGCAGGGGTTCCCAAACTTTTTCGGTCGCGGGCCAAAAATTGAAAACAAAAAAAATTTGGCGGGCCAAGAAAAATTTTGCTAAAATTTTAAAAACAATATACAAGTATTACAATTTAAATATGTCAATGAGCAGAATGAAATCGAGATTTCATTTTTAAAAGTTCCTTATACTGAGATTCGAAGTGAGAACCTCACTATAAGGAATCACAAATAATCATCCGTCAGTCTACTTCTGAAATAATTATTTCCAAGATTCATAGTTGAAAACACTTGTTCACATATATCAGATGAAGTAAACACAGCACTGATTTTCTGGCCGTAAGATATTGAATTTGGGAAACCTACTTTCGATATTGATTTGTAAAACACTAACTTTGGCATATTTAGAAACAAATGCTTGAGATGATTGTTAGATTGCAACTCAATTAATTCAACCTGCAAATCCTTTCCGATTGAAGGCTGTCTGTGCTTGCTATTTCCGTCGATTTAGGTTTCGTAGAACAAAAATAGAGAAAGTAAAAAGATCATCAGTCCTTTGAAAAAAGGAAGAAAAAAATATTTAATCAAAGTAGAAAAAGAGATGGATATATAATGTATAAATTTATATTTCTTTTAATTTGCCTCGGACCGGAAAATTAAAATTCTATCCACGGGCCGGATAGAATTCTCCGGCGGGCCGTAGTTTGGAGACCCCTGGTTTAAGATATTAGTATTCCCCCCTTATATTTTTATAATTTATTACCGTGTGTAAACCTGCAGCATGTGAGCTATTTCGTTAGGAGGACAGAAGCAAATTGACACATATGGTACTCGGGGAATGATGAGACGGCAATATATCGGAACTGAAAAATTGTTTCTATGTGCCGAACAAAGTCCAGCAAATAGAAACTGGAGGAAATTTGTCAAGATCAACGAACTATTGATCCCCCCTTCGTTGTAAGTACCGAAATGGCTTTCGGATTTCTAACATGCAGATTGAGAGAGATAGTGTTAAAAGAGTGGATTTGAAAAAGGCACAGATGGATCGACAGAGAAGAATAACAAAAGAAAAATAACTGTATGAGAGCAGCAGATATTCAGTTGTATATACACTGAGACAAAAGTCATGGGATACCTCTTAATATCGTGTCGGCCCTCCTTTCGCCCGGCGAAGTGTAGCAACTCGACGTGGCATGGACTCAACAAGTCGTTGGAAGTCTTCTGCAGGAATATTCAGCCATGCTGTCTCGATAGACGTCCATAATTGTGAAAGCGTTGATGGTGCAGGATTTTGGGCACGAACAGACCTCTCGATAATGTCCCATAAATGCTCGATGGGATTCATGTCGGGCGATCTAGGTGGCCAGATCATTCGTTGGAATTGTCCAGAAAGTTCTTCAAACCAATCGCGAACAGTTGTGGCCCGGTGACATGGCGCATTGTCATCCATAAAAATCCCATCGTTGTTTGGGTACATGAAGTTCATGAATGGCTGCAAGTGATCTCCAAGTAGCTGAACATAAGCATTTCAGTCAATGTTCGGTCCAGTCGCACCAGAGGACCAAGTCCATGCCATGAAAAAACAGCCCACACCATTACGGAGCCACCACCAGCTTGAACAGTGCCTTGCTGACAGTTTGGGTCCATGGCTTCGTGGGGTCTGTGCCCCACTCGAACCCTACCATCAGCTCTTACCAACTGAAATCGTGACTCATCGGACCGGGCCACGGTTTTCCATTCATCTAGGGATCAACCGATATGCTCACGTGCCCACGAGAGTCGCTGCAAGCGATGTCGTTCTGTCAGTAAAGGCACTCGAGTCGGTCTTCAGCTGGAATAGCCCAAGAAAGCCAAATTTCTCCGCACAGTTCTAACAGACAAGTCCCTTGTACGTCCCACATTGATTTCTGCGGTTATTTGACGCAGTGTTGCTTGTCTGTTAGAATTTACGACTCGTTGCAGACGTCGCCGGTCTCGGTCGTTGAGTGCAGGCGGTTGACCAGTGCGCTGTCCATGGTGGGATGTTATGAATGAAATTTCATACTCTCGGCACACTCTTGACACAGTGGATCTGGGAATGTTAAATTCCCTAACGATTTCCGAAATGGCGTGACCCATGCGTCTAGCTCCAACTAACATTCCGCGTTCAAAGTCTGTTAATTCCCGTCGTGCGGTCATCATCATGTCAAACCTCTTCCCATGAATAACTTGAACAGAAATGAAAGCTCTGCAAAAGCACTGCGCATTTATACCTGTTCTACGCGATGCTACTGCCATCTGAAAATTTGCATATTGCTATCCCATGACTTTTGTCACTTCAGTGTATATTTCCTTCAATAAAAGAACCATCATCATTAAGGATATGACAATTGATTTATTTTATAGGGTACTAAAATAATTATTGTTATTTGCATTGATGAACTTTATCGTTTTTATGCCTTTTTTAATTATTATGAGTAAGTATCCGCTATGCATTCCCAGAAAAAAATATAACTTGAAGTGGATAGATCCTCCTTTCAAGGACGGGTTGACCCTTACGTTAGACTTTGGATTTTGTACGTTTCTTTCGCCCGTTAGACTTTGGAACCGATAATAGGAGAGAGAGAAAGAAAAAGGGAGTGCAGGGTCTAGTTAAGAATTCCAGACATTACAGAGGGTATAAAGATCCTTAAACGACTTACTTTTAAGATTATTTTGCAAATAAACTCATGTTTGTGAAAATTGCAACACCATAAAGGACTTACGCGAGTGAGCTGAAATATTCAGGAAAGGCAAATTAGCGCATGATATGCAATTGATTAGAATTTCAAATCCGTAGCGCATGCGTATGCTGAGCAGCGCCCTTTGAACGGCGGATGGATCCGAATAAATAGACGGCTGTAGTGAGGCGTGTATGGTTATCGGTGGTTATCTGCTAGTGGTAAACGTTAGCTCAATCGTTACTTATGCCTCTTCGACGAAAGAGAGCGAAATTTGAACAACTTACAGAGTTTGAACTGGGGAAAATCATCGGCCTTCGTGAAGCTGGATTGTCTTATCGTGCAGTAGCCGCTCGTGTGCAGCGTAACAGCAGCACAGTGATACGTCTTTGGAAGCAGTGGACGGACGAGTGTCGGACAACTCGGAAATCAGGGAGTGGACCCCGAAATGTGACGTCAGCTCGCGATGATAGACACCTGGTCCGCATGGCGCCGACGGACCGTACAGCTTCCTCTAGACAATTGGCAGCACAGTGGTCAATACCTACAGGTGTTTCATTGTGTGCTTCATCAATTCGTAGACGTCTGCTGCGGCTTGGACTGCGCGCAAGGAGTCCTTTATACAGGATCCCTCTCACGCTAAACCATCGCCACCTGCGGCTACAATGGACCGCTCAGCATAGAGACTGGCAGCATGTCGTGTTTTCTGACGAATCCCGCTTTAATTTGAGGTACCATGATAGCCGCATTCGTGTCAGACGCTATTCCGGTGAACGCCACCTTCCGGAGTGCATTATCGAACACCACAGTGGACGAACACCCGGAGTTATGGTCTGGGGTGCCATAGCATATCATGGACGATCACAATTGCTAAGAATTGTAGGCAATCTGAACAGCAACCGGTACATCAGTGAAGTTCTACAGCCCTAAGCTGTTTGCTTCCTTCAAAGCTTGCCTGACGCTGTATTTCAACAGGACAATGCCCGCCCTCATATCGCTAGGACTGTTCAATCCTTCTTTGCAACGCGGCAGGTATAGCTTCTTTCTTGGCCTGCGTATTCCCCGGATATGTCACCGATTGAACATGTGTGGGATTTCGTTGGTCGGCGTCTCGCTTGGGATCTTCGTCCTGTTACTTCTGCAGACGAACCTTGGGTGTGCATGCAAACAATATGGAATGCTCTTCCTCAGGCAGACATTCAAATTTGTTTGACTCCATGCCAAGTCGTGTAGCAGCACTTATTGCGGCGCGTGGTGGCTACACAAAATACTGATTCCGATCTCTTGTTATTATTTGTTTGCTTTGAACATTTAATCATTTATTTGTACTGCTACCACTCAACTGTGTATTAAATTTAATTCAATTATGACGGTTCCTTCATGGTGTTGCAATTTTCACAAACATGAGTTTATTTGTTGCATAATTTTATTTTGTGTGTTATGTGTTGTAGTTGTTCAGTGCTGCCTTTGCAATTTTATAAATATGGCAGATAAATATCAAGTCACTGTTTTTAAAAATAAGAAATAACAAAAGAAATAATTCCGTTTCAACCATGAAACAACACTAAAACAAGACCATACGCATATCCGACCCTAACTTGTACTTTATGTTAAATCGAGAAATCATAATTGTTTAAACTTAACTATTATCAATGTTTCTTTCAAAATTATAAATGAGCTTTAATTAAAGTGCATATTTAAAGATATAAACTTCTCTAAGATAATTTTATTGAATTTTTATTATTTATGAATAATTAAATTGCGATAAATTGGGATTAAATCTGTAAATAAAATAATACAATTTAAAATATAAATTGGGGGGAAATTTGGTATCACTTTAAATTAAATTTATGATTAAATTGCTATAATTTGAGATTAAATTTAGGTATGATTGTAATTTAATATATTATTAAAAGCCTGCAGTCTGTTGAGGGATTGAAAACAGTAGTTTTACCTCATCGAAACAATCCGCAAAACTAGAAAATTTCATATAAAATTTCTCTTATCTTTCTAGCAAAACGAACTGTAAGAATGAGATATCCAAAGGGACGGAATGTACAGAGTTAATTTAAATATATTTACAATACTTTTATTTACAAATCACTATGACGATATGACACACAAAAATAATAGAAATACAGACACAAAAAACCCGCGTCTACCACGGAGGACTACCAACAAATAGTTCAAAAAAGTTCTAGATATATACAGCATCTTTGACAAAGAGGTTTTTATGATTGATAATCATCAGAAATTAAATAATAAAATTAAATAAGAAATTACATATTATTATTAGTAGTTTTAAGTTAAAAAATTATACAAAATTTCAGTCTTTTCTTTCATAATATGAATTAGTATTAAACTATATATATATATATTTTTTGTTCTAATGCAGCTGGCAACCACTTAAGACAGCTGTCTTGGATGCCTTAAAGCAAGCGCTGCACCGACGTTACTCACTTAGAACTACCCAGAAGGTGCGTGTAGCTTGAAGATAAGCTACCGACGTGGAGTAACAGTACCCCCGCAAAGCTCTACGATCTTGTTAGATCGGGACCTACGGTTTAAAATTGATTCCAAATCACTACTGGTACACGAACTCGAAACCTGTTGTACCGAGCACCACTCGGCCCATATTAAACTAAATAACTATTTTAAAAAACAAAGAATTACAAATAAAAAAATGACATTCATAATTGGAAATTTATGTAAAATAAAATAGCGGTAAAGCTACTGAAAAATATTTATTCGTAATCCAAATCTCGTTATTCGCAAATGGCCACATTTCGCAAATTCTCTTCTATCGTTTTATATGCAGAAAAACAATCCCCACAAGATAACATTGATTTTAAAAAAAATTTAACATTGATTTTCAAGTTTAAATAGCTGTCCTTGTTATCTAAAGTTATCTCAATTCTTTATAAAAATCTAAATCATCAATTAATCAGAATTTTTTTTATTGCTTAGTTTTAAACTGTTTAATGTGATTTTTTTAGATGCGTTGATTCCGTAAAAAAAAGACTAAATACACAGTATATAAGGGCTTTATATATATATATATATATATGGCAATTCATTACTCTACGATGATGTTTCGCCGTTCAGAAATTTCCCTACTTCACGATTCTTTCTTTCACTCCTAATTTACTTATAGATGTGCTGCCTTAAGAAATAAGAATTTTTTTAATTTCATTTAATAATCCACACTTACTCAATTCATTGTTTGAGAGAATGTGGAATTAAACAGCTAGCAGTTTAGGTCAATAATAAAATTAACTTTTTAATTAATTAATGATGTTTATTTTAAGGTGGAGCGTTATGATGAGATTGTATGATTAGATAATATGAATTACTTTACGAATATTTGCTTCTTATAAAAGTAAATAAACAGTGTAGTAACTTAAATTTCTTTTTTTTTTAAGTTTGGTAAATATGAATAAAAAGAGGAATATTTTTAGTTGAGGTATTTTATTGATAATGCGACGCAATAATCTGATGTTCATTTAGTTTCTTTTTTCATGGAATATGAAATAGCACAGTAAAATAAAATTTATTTTAAGGATAAAATGTCATTAAAATTCTAATAATTAAATGACAAATATAATGAAAAAAAGTATGAACAAATTATTTATAAATTTGAAGCAATAAATATACATCAGATATGAACATTGCACGAAAGCAACGGCTCAACTCATACTTCAAAAACACTATTATCAAACCTTTACAGTTTTTATCATTATTAGTATGGGTCTTTTTTATTTTATCATGCAAGGCATGCTCTAAGTTAATAACTGTTTCATACTCTCCTCCAGATCTTCAGAATTTTCATGAAAGATCCATCAACCGAGATAGCTAACATCTCCCTATGCATGTCGATAAGATTGTCCTTTTGGCTATATATATATATGGATTACATACTATGCGTGTAAGCATTTTTTTATTTTTACGGTTATCGAAGCATCTATTAAATCAAGTTAAACTGTTTAAAAACAAGCAATAAGACACAACTGATTATTTGTTTAATTACATTTTTATATAGGGCTAATATAACTTTAGATAACAAAGACAACTATATAAAACTGAAAGTGGATGTAAATTTTTTTAAACACTTATTATCCTGCCACTATATTACTACTACTACTACACTATACCACGCCACACCACATCGCTGTGCCATCATATTTTAGCCTTCCCTTTTTATAACATAAATTATCATTAAACTATATAATTATTTAAAAAAAAAACAATGAATCTTCAAATATAAAAATGGCATGTATAATTGGAAATTTATGTAAAATAAAATAGCGGTAAAGCTATTGAAAAATATTTATTCGTAATCCAAATCTCGTTATTCGCAAGTGGCCTCATTTTGCAAATTCTCTTCCGTTGTTTAATATGCAGAAAAACAATCCCCACAAGTTAAATTGATAAATAAGGAGCAGAGCAATTTCGATGTTTCATTTAATGCTGGCTTCTTGAAAGAATAATGAGAGGGATAAAATATGTATTTACAATCTCATTAATCATTGCAATATTTATTCATCGTCATTACTCTGCTGCGATGAGGTTTTCCCTACTTCACGATTCTTTCTTTCACTCTTAATTTACTTATAGATGTGCTGCCTTAAGAAATAAGCATTTTTTTTCATTTCTCATTTAATAATCCACACTTAATCAATTCATTGTTTGAGAGAATGTTAAAATAAACAGCTACCGGTTTAGGTCAATAATAAAATTATCTTTTTTAATTAATTAATGATGTTTATTTTAAGGTGGAGCATTTATGATGAGATTGCATGATAATATAACATGAATTTGTTCACGAATATTTGCTTCTTTTAAAAGTAAGTAAATTATGTCATAATTTAAAGTTCTTTTTTTTATTTGTTAAATATGAATAATGAGGAATATTTTTATTCATTTATTATTTCAATGACCTGTGGTTTAGTTAGTTTTTTTGTTACAATTTACTTTCATGGATAGTATATTATTAAAATTCTAATAAATAAATGACGAACATAATGAAAAAATCGAAAAAGATATAGTAAAAGTTTTTATAAATTTGCAGCAATAAATATAAGAGGTTCATTGCACGAAAGCAACGGCTCAACTTACACTTCTGAAACGCATTTAACAAACTTTTATAGTTCTTCTCATCATTATCCTCATCAATAGCCCTACAGACCAGGGAGGGCCATGACTTTCGTTTGAAGAGATTTCCATGCATTCCTCTGGATGACAATTGCCACAATACGATTATTAATTTTATATAATTTACACCAATTTATAATAAAATAAAAAAAGAGTGTTACCATTTATATTATATTTAATCTTTTATAATACTAATTGTTTTTTTGCTTACGATAAAAATATTTAAAAAATTTTAGATGAAAACTAATTTAAATTTGATTTCATGAATTTATGTTAAAATTAATATAAACAATAAACTAAATTATAGAAAGTAATAAAATACAAAAAAGTGTGAAGTTTATTTAATCAATGATTAAATTAATAGTAAGCTTTATTGGAAGGAGAATTTGATAATTGATATTTTAAAAAAGTGCAAACAATATTTATTTAATCGATGTTAAGAAATCCTGAGACAATTCTGTTTTCATGTATTTATTAAAAATATTACCAAGCGTTTACTTTTTATTAATACAATTGTATACAATATTATTTATTAATACAATTGTGTTTAAAATAACATATTAAATATAATGATATAATATTTTATTTAGTGGAATGTTAATGTTTATTTTGTGTTTTGTTAATGTTTATTTGGTGGTTTTGTCAATGGTGGAATCTTGAAAAATCAAATTTAAGCTAGTTTAAGTAACAATATATATTATAACACTAATTTAATTTAGCTAACAAAATGGACTAGTTTTATTATAATCTTACTAGTTGACCCGGCAAACGTTGTTTTGCCATATACATTATTTCTATAAAATATTTTTTTAGTTAAATAAAAAAAAAAAACTAACTTACTATAAGTGTGTGGAAATGGGGTTACGATTGGAAGAGGAATGGAACGTTGCAGACAATGACGGCGTGTAAAATGATAATACACTAGCCATTTATTTATTTCATCCTTTATATTTTATTAAGTTAATAAATATATTTTAAATTACATTATATAATAGCTGTATATGCCTCACAAATAGTTATTTACATGTTTACTAGTAATTATGGCAATTAAAAAATAATCAACATCAATCTCTAAATGCAATGGAGTGTACGATATTTTTGGTTAGTCCGTCTTTAGCCAACACAAACAAACTGGATGGTTTACCCACACGCGAACATGCCACGTATAGTTGTCCGTGGGAAAAACATGGTGCGCCCAAATCTAAGCCGCAAACAGACATCGTTTGGCCTTGTGACTTATTGACTGTCATTGCGAATACCAATCTAATTGGAAAGAGAATACGTTTGAATTCAATTGGCACATCTGTGGGAATCATAGGGATTCGTGACAGCAATATATTTTCGCCTCGGTACTTGCCATTCAAAATGCTGGCTTCGATAACGTTTTTCATTAATTTTTTAATGACTAATCGCGTTCCATTGCGCAGCCATGGTGGGTTCAAATTACGAATCAAAATAACCGGGGATCCAACCTTTAATTGTAAATGATGCGGTGGTATGCCTGGCAAATCCAATGAATTCAAAAACTCAGTTGGATAATTTACAGCTTCATTGGCATCGCAAACTGCATCGATAGATTTGTATGACACCAAGTCCCCTGGCAACAACTGTTGTATCTTGGAATTTAAACCATTGACGTGCACATTTTTTGCTGCCAAAATTGCTCTTTCTGCCAACCAATCAAGATTTTTTAATTGTGTGCATACATCGGGAAATATGTGGTCGATGAGATTATTTTGCGAGTCGATGATTGTGCAGAAATCTGTCGTAAATTTTATGCATCCAGTATTTTCATGTACAGCAATTTTTCCATCGCCATTATCTAACAGTTCTGTTGAGAATGTTTCAGCGGATGGATCTTGAAGCATTTGAACGCGCATGTTTTACCTTTAGTTAATTTTTCAACATTACGCCACAGTGACGATGATTTTAAGCAAGCGTTGATCTCATCAGCTTATGTTGAACTTGGAATGACAGGAAATGTTTGCCTGAAATCACCTGAAAGGAGTAACAGAGTGCCGCCAAATAGTTTGTCCTTATAAGTTTATGCTTTCGATAATCTTATGCTTTCGAATTGCTAATAACACTTACTTTATTGGAATCCCAGATTCGCCACAATAAAGTAAATTACAACACAATTACACCTGTAAGTTAAAACGCAATAACAGCCCTCTTTATTTTTCTTAGAACAATAATAAAGTTGCCAATTTTGCTTAACTAAACATTAACACACGCTACACGTGTAAATATAATTTAATGCTACACGTGCAAAGAGTATAACTAAACAAAACATTAACTTAAGACATTAACACGCTACACGTGCAAATATAACAGTATTCGTTCTCTTATTATTTGACTTATCTTTAACAATGATAAAACACGTATATTTATTTAACACGTAAATATTTCTCTTTTAAATTAAAACTATTCCCACAAAAACGTTGCGCATAATATATACAGGTAAAGCAACGGTCGTTGTTGGCGCGAGTTCACAACACGTGTTGATTTATATAAGATCACTTAATTAAATAAAAGTAAAAAAAAATGAAGCCGATTTTTGTTTAAGCACGTGCTGTAATGTCATGACTAAGAAATTAAAAAAAAAAATTACTACATTGTTTTGCGAAAGAAATTTTAAAAAATATTTACGGGTGGACCACCCTTATCACTTAGGGGTATAAAAAATAGATTACGACCGATTCGCAGACCTATCAAATATGCACAAAAATTTTCATAAGAATCGGTCAAGCCGTTTCGGAGGAGTTTGGCAACAAACACTGTGACACGAGAATTTTATAAATTAGATTATAAATAATGGGC
>BPLQ01014281.1:0-42666 GCA_021605075.1 Caerostris darwini
GTCTCCGTAATAAATTGAAAAAAATAATTATATATTTGAAATTGATTGGAAGTGTATCAGTTTTAACGATTTGAAGTTTATATTCGTTGCATTTAAAAAAAAAAGAACAATTTTTTAGCGAAAAATTCTCTTTCGTTCAAAAGACGTTTTGTATTATGTCTTAAAAATTTTTTTGAAGCAAGTAATAAGGTTTCAGAAAAATTGGCATTTAGCACTTTTAATAAAATTAGAATTTATAAAAATTTTGTAATTTTAATAATTTGGTTGGGTTCCGGAGGTGCCATGGATGTTTAGAGTGGTTCGGAGTCCACTTTAAATCGTAGTTCCCAGTCTCACATGACTGTAGAGCGTTGCTGGGGTAGTGTTACTACGCGTCTGTAGCCTCTCTTCAAGCTAGGCGTGCCCCCTGGTAGTGTTTTGAGTAACAGCGGTGCATACTTTGCTGATGGCATAAAGATGAACTGTATCCGTATTGTTAGCTGCATTAGTGCAACAACATAATAAGTCAATTATCAAAGAAAATGTGTTATAAAATTTCAGTATAGATCTTAAAAAGAGATACATGATACGTGTTTTTTTGGTTAAAATCTAGGATACTGTACCCCTGAGGAAGTCGCCAATCTTGCAACCCTGAATATTTCGCCAATTTTCCGCCAATTTCTTTAGGGTTGCAATACTATAATTAGAAGAATTCGTAGCTTCATTTTCCAAACAATATAATGACTATTTATTGATATTGTGATTATATTATTATTTGCAGTAAATAAGAACAGAAATATATATTCTTTTAAATTAATATTCCAATAAATTACTGATTATTCCGAACTTATTCTTACAACGTACGTCGGTCACTGAATCAGAACATAAACAATATTTATGAAGTTGCCACTCAGGAAAGTAAGAAACAAACAAGAAAAACGATTTTTATTTATTAATAACTTATATTTTTATTCTTAAATAATTAATTTCCTTTTTAAAGATGTTCGTTTAGTTAGGATTTTGTGACAACCGTAATTAGAATTCGCTCGGAATATTTGAAGCTTTAGCTTTTTAGAACGTTACAATTTAAATTTTTAATAATTAAAATAAATTAATATTAATAAAATAATGTGTCCGGAACATTTGATAATTATCTGGCAGAGTGCATGTGGCGGCGCCAGCACAAATGTGATATCCGCAAAATAATTTATGATTTCACCGATGGAATAAAAGTTATTCTGGATGGAATAGGTGAGTTATTCTCTAGTTTTTTCTTCTTTTTTATCTTTTGTTAATATTAATTTATCATTCGAATTCGGTTTCGTAAAGAACATGACTTATTTTATGACATTACAAAAAAAAAAAAAAAAAAAAAAGAATTGGCGAATAACTTTGGTGAAATTTTATCGTATCGAAATTTTATCAATTAACAGCGATTATTAGCAAAATAAAATTCCACATAATAATTTGGCGATAAAGCGATTTAATTTGGTGTGAAAGCAAGTTAGGAATAAATTGTTGACAAAATAATGATATATTTTGGCGTTAAAGCGGCAATATGCGGTGTAAAAAGAAAACATTAAAAAGTTGACATAATAGTGGTAAAAATTTGGCGATAAAGCGATATAAATTGGCGTAAAGTCATTTTAGATATAATTTTCTTGGCATAATAGCGCTAAATTTTGGCGTAAAAGCGGTTTCATTTGGCGCAAAGGATTCCAAAGATAAAAAATTTTAGTAATAAAAATTTGGCGATTAAGCATCAACTTTTGGCGTAAAAGCGCCTCAAAAAACAAGATTCACTTAGTGAAAAAATTTGGCTATAAAGCGATACATATTGGCGATAAAGCATTTTTTGGCTTAAAAGAAGTTATATAACAAAATTTGCTTAGTGAAAAATGGCTATAAAGCGATAAATGTTGGCGATAAAGGATAGTGATAATATTTGCGTTAAAGCGTCAAGCGTTTGGCTTCAAAGCCTTTTCAAGAATAAACTTTGACGTAATAGCTATTTGGCTGCTAATGTTGGCGTAAAAGCACTGTTTGGCTATAAATTTTGGCGAAATAGCACTTTACAATGACACCGAACTTGACAACCTTTTTGTCTGTTTACTTGGCGATTTGGCAACACAGTAAAGGATTTTGGCGTAATATCATTTTACCGCGCAAACTACCTGGCCCATTCATTTCTATGCTTACTTACCGACTTGGCAACTTGGCGATGTGTTTGGCACAAAGGATACAGGATCCTAGATTTTCAACGAATTGAATTACGCCAGATTTAAGGTAAAGTCATGGATTTCATTTTACAAAAATAAATAAATAATAATAACAAGCATTTAATAAACGCTTTTAGATCACAACAACTTATTCTTTTTCCAAAACACACCGTTAAATAACGGAGCCACTATTAAACACTGTGTCCAAACTAATTAATTCTCTTCCTCTAATCCACACGTTAAGCGTTTAACAGCTTTTCCCTCTCATCCGGAAAAAGACGGCTCATTTTCCCCTACGTCACATTCAATACCGGATCCCGACTTCCGGCCGATGCCTATTAAAGAAAAGCGATGATGTCAGAAGGGGGGGATGGATATTCATTTCCAATCATTTTCAATCAAAATCATAACTTGAAAGATCTTAGCGAAAACCAAAATCGGAGATTTAATTTCGCATCGCCGTTACAGTTACGGTTTGCAGTCTAGAATAATAAAAATTGGGAAAATAAAAGGAAGCCATCTTATTATTTTGTTTCTCTATAGCCTGTTATTATTGAAAGACTTTTAAGGTGAGTGATTTCATTTCATTTTGCTATTATCGTAATTTTCGAGGGGAATTTTGGAAAAGAAAACGATTTTTTATTTTTTTAAGATAATGAAACACATTTATGAAAATTGGAATATTTTAAGAAGAGAAAATAGGATTTAACGAATCAGCCAGCTAATAAAGCGAAAAAATGTTTTATATTTGAAAGTGATTAGAACTGTATCGGTTTTGACGATTTGAAGTTTATATTCGGTGCAGCTAAGAAAAGAACAATTTTTTTAATAGCAAATTATGTTTCCCTCAAAAGACGTGTCGTAGTACGGTTTAAACAAATTTTGAAGTACTATAAGTAATAAAATGTCAGAAAAATCGGCATTTTAATAAATTATAATTTTGGTAAAATTATAATTTATTAAAATTCTGTAATTTTAGTGATTCGGTTTGAGTTTTAATTCTGTTGAAATGTGTGAACCAAATCATTTAATTTTTTTTCTAAAGCAGCTAGCAATACAGAGACAGTTCCTCTTTCTGCCATCAGCAAGGACTGCACCGCCGTCACTCATTGAGCACTACCCGGTGCACATGTAGCTTGAAGATAGGCTACGAATGCGAGTCACACTACCTCTACAATAATTCGGAATCCACTTTAAGCTGTAGGTATCAGACCGATACCAACAGCTTAAAGTGGATTCCGAATTATTACAAACCTCCATGGCACCTCCGGAAGTCGAACTCGAAATTTGTGGCACCTACCGCCAGAGAGCTAGACACTTGGCCAATCAGGCTTAATCCGAACCACTCACAAACATCCATGCTACGGCCAGGATTCGAACCTCAAGCCTGTAGTACCTAACCCATTGGCCATCAGGCCGCAATACATCAGCACAATGTATTAGTAAAAAAATAAATAATAATAAAGTAAATAAATAAGTCAGTAAGTCAACTATCAAAGGAGATATATCATAAAATTACAGTATGGATTTTAAAAAGTGATACATGATATGTATAAAAAAATATGTAGCCCAGTTGAAATAAGGTTAATAATAAAATAATCACAGCATAATAATTAATAAAATAATAATCACAGCATAATAATTAATAAAATAATCACAGCATAATAATTAATAAAATAATAATCATAGCATATAATAATTGTTTTTCCATCACAATTCACATATTCACATTCACATATTGTCTCTCTATCGTCAGCTGCATTAGAACAGCAACATAAGTCAACTATCTACGAAAATGTATTATAAACTTTCAGTATGGACTTTAAAAAGTGATACATAATGAAAATTTTTTTAAAATCTCTTATAGTTGAATTCTTTTTAAGGTAATGTCATAGAATTCATTTTAAAAAAATAAATAATAATAATAACAAGTATGTAATAATATCGTTTTTCCATCACAACAACTTATTCTTTTTCCAAATACACCGTTAAATAACGGGGCGCTATTAAACGCTATGTCCAAACTAATTAAGTCTCTCCCTCTAATCCCCACGTTAAGCGTTTAACAGCTTTTTCCCCTCTCATCAGGAAAAAGACTGCTAATTTTCCCTCTTTTTCCCCAACGTCACATTCAATACCGGATCCCGACTTCCGGCCGATTCCGTTTAACAGATTTTCCCTCTTATCCGGAAAAAGAACGCCAATTTTTCCTTTTTTCCTCAACGTCGCATTTAATAACGGATTCATTAAAGAAAAAAAAAAGGGGGGGGTGATCTCAGAAGGGGGGAGGGATGGATATTCGTTTCCAATCATTTTCAATCAAGATCACAACTCGAAAGATCTTAGCGAAAATCGGAGATTTCATTTCGCATCGCCGTTGTAGTTATGTGTTGCAGTGAGTGGGTTTAGAATAATAAAAATTGGGAAAATAAAACAAAGCCATCTTATTATTATTTTGTTTCTCTATAACCTGTTATTATTGGAAGACTTTTAAGGTGACTTCATTTCATTTCATTTCGGGATTATTATAATTTTCGAGCGGAATTTTGAAAAAGAAGACGATTTTTAAATTTTTAAGATAAAGAAACGCGTTTATGAAAATTGGAATATTTTAAGACGAGAAAATACAATTTAACGAATCAGTCAGCTAATAAAGTGAAAAATTGTTTTATATTTGAAAGTGATTAGAAGTGTATCCGTTTTAATGATTTGAAGTTTATATTCGTTGCATTTCAGAAAGAATAATTTAAAAAAAAAAAAATTCCTATTCTCTCAAATGACGTGTTGTTAAGAATTTTATTAAAAAATTTGAAGTAGGTAATAAAATGTCAAAAAAATTAGCCTTTAGTAATTTTCGAACATCAGTATTTAATAAAATTCTGTAATTTTAGTAATACGGTTGAGGTTTAATACTGTTAAAATGTGTGCCCAAATGATTTAATTTTTTTCTAATGCCGCTGGCAATGCAGAGGCAGTTCATCTTTATATGCCATGAGCAAGGGCTGCACCAGCTGTCACTCATTGAGCACGTGTAGTTTGAAGATTTCCTATGGACGCAAGTCACACTACACACACCCACAACGCTCTACCATCCTATTAGACCGCGACCTACATTTTAAAGTGGATTCCGAACAACTCCCAAATATCCATACCATAGCCAGGATTCGAAACTACAATTTGTGGTAACAAAGGCCAGAGCGCTAGCCAATTGGCCATCAGGCCGTACCTGATTATAGGATTCAGGTACGAACCAATTTGCAGAGTATGGAGAGTCGTTTGCTAGTGTGGTACCTCCAGGATGCCCGTACGAAACTATGCCGGTAAAATCTGGTTCCTATATAGTTTTCTCTCTCCATGGTGCCTGTTTGGTAACGCTTAATCTATTGCACATCTACAGTAATTGATCCAAGATCAAAGTGTCCAAAATTTGCAAATTCTAATTTTTTTTTTTTTTTTTTTGGAGTTATGTTCTATTGGGGCATGAATGACCGAGTGTTTAGCGCTCGGTCCCACAGGTTTCGGGTTTGAGTCGCAACTGTGTCACGGATGTTTGTTATGGTTCGGAATCCACTTTAAGTCGTAGGTCTTATAGAACTGTAAAAGCGTCAAAGAGCCAAATTAGACTTCTTCTCACCCACATCATTCTCAAACTTTAAGGGTGCAACTCAGCTCTAGATACAGTGATGTGGTGTGGTGTGGTGGTACCTCCAGGACGCCCGTAGGAAACTATAGCTGTAAATGTAGTGGTTCTAATGTAGTAGTAGCCCCCCTCCATGGTGCCTCCTGGGTAAAGTTGAATCTGTTGTACATCAGTCGTAAATGGTCTCAGATCTAAGTGTCCAATATTTGCAAACAACATTTTTTTTTTGTCATTTATGTTCAATTGGGTGCATGTTGTTGAAGTAACTTACTAAAATACATGTAAAAGTGACAGTTAAGAAAGACCAGATACTTATCCTAACTGTAATCGAGAATATCCTTTATTATTCATTATTCCTTCTCGATGGTCATCGCAAAAAAAGGACAGATGACTTAAGTAGCCGATTAAAAAAATAAATTTTGTTTTTTCACTTAAACATTAGCGACTTTCTTTTATCTCTTTAGATGGGGAGACATTAAGGCTCAAGGGGCTTTTTTTTCTTCTTACGACTGCGATTTGGTGTCCTCAGATAGCAGAGGAGAAGGATAACTGTCAGAATTATGACATTTAAGGAAATGGGCATACAGATTAGGAAATCGATTTCTCAGAAATTCGGAGATAAGTTAATGACGTGGAAATCTTTAATTTGAAGGTCTTTACGAGTCTCCATCAGAGCTCTTAATACGGCCCTGTGAAAAGTGCAAATATTACCTTCTTCGAGGAATGCTATAAAATAGATTTTTATGTGACGATTGCGGTTTTTTTTTCCAAAATTAACGTGCTTTATAAATGGCTATTTGTGAAAAAAGTAATATCTATAATGAACATGATGGTTATTATAAAGATACATTAAATAATGGACTACTTCTTGCATTTTTAAAAAAAGCAGTTATTTATTTAATAGGTCACATTAAAAATAAATGTGCGCCCATTGCCACATTAATGTTTTCTTATTTTATCGCATTGATGATTTTACCGCATTGTGCTCATCCTATATGTAACTAGAGGTCCCGGCAGACCTTTTCCTGCCTTAAAAATAAAAAAAAAACCTGGAATCTGATTGCAGTGCCCCCTACTGGTTCAAATTGTGAATCTAAACCCTCCAGGGACCTACTCAAACACACACACAAAATTTCCTCCACATCGGATTAGCCGTTTAGGAGGAGTTCAGTGACAAACACAGTACAGAAAAACCCGATTGCAGCGCCACCAGCGAGTCCAATTGTAAATGAAAACCATGCAAGGACCCATAAAAACACACGCAAGAAATTTCAACCAAATCGGTCTAGACCGTTTAGGAGGTTTGTTTTGGTTTGTCACTTTACGGTCATTTTGCGCACACTTTGGGCAAATCAGACCGGGACATACGTGGATTCCGAACTTCTCACAAACATACATGCCACAGCCACGATTCGAACCTGAAGCCCGTGGTACCAGCCGTTGAGGAGGAGTTCAGTGACACACACACGTACAGAAGAATTATATTAGTATAAAGATTAAATCACAATGGATTTTACAGATTTCAGAAAAGGGAAAAGAGTGACGAAAAAAGAATATACAGAGAATCCTTCATTTATCAAATACCGACAGTTGTCCAAGAATAAAGCGAAATTATTAAAATTAAATTAATATTCCAATATAAGAAATTCCTGTCATTCTAATGCAGCTGGCATATACAGAGACAGTTGATCTTTATGCCATCAGCAAGGGCTGCACCGCTGTCACTCATTGCGCACTACCCGGGGGGGGCTCGTGTAGCTTTGAAGATTTGCTACGGACGCGAGTAACATTACTCGAACAACGCTCTACGATCCTATTAGACCGGAACCTACGGTTTAAAGTGGATTCCGAACCTTTGCACCGAGCGCCAGAGCGTTAGCCATTCGATTATTTTTTTAATTTTTTATTTTTATATAGGCTTTATATTAGAAGTATCCATGTCAATTTTGGGAATATTTGAATGTAAATTGAGGCTGTGCATAGACGACACATACACACAACTTTGATATATATATATGTGTGTGTGTGTGTGTGTGTGTGTATTCGATAAAGCACGATCACTGTTTCATTGTCCGATTAGAGGTTTAGTAGTGACGTGTGGAGATATCATGAGGGGCTATATATATATCATCACTGCTACTGTCTATTGCAATCACAGATTACAGAAACAAGGAGGGGATGATCGAAATATTGAGGGCGAATTGATTATTGATAGAAATATTGTCGCTCTACGGTCATCTTGTGCACACGAGGGATAAACAGACCGGAACCTACAGTTTAAAGTGAATTCCGAACCACTACAAACATTCATGGCACCGCCGGGACTCGTACCCGAAACCTGTGGTACCGAGCGCCAGACACTCGGCCACCAGGCCCCCTATTGATTTTAGGAGCGTTTTTGAAATGTTATGTGTCGATATATAGGCTTCTTGTCTCTCTTATATGACACACAAATAACCTGTAAAAGTCGTAAAGGAAGGCCACCGTTGTTCAACAAGACAAATATTTTATGAGGAATGCATTAAAAATTTAAAGAATGAGATTAGAGCTTTTTAATAATTATGATTTATTTATATCAATATTATCGATATATTTTTAATCACATAGAAAAAATGAGGCTTTCTTTTACGAAGATTAAATAAGTGTTGCACACATAACACATATTAACCCAAAAGCAAATTAAAAAAAAAAAAAAAAAAAAAATGGAGGAAAACAAAAACCAATTCTGTGGCCTCTGTTATGCTACATTTTATAAAAAAAAAAAAATAAAAAAATAAATAAGTAAATAAAATAACAGTAAATATAGTTCCCAGTAGATTAAACATTAACACCGTATTTCATAAGACGGGAGATTTAATGGAAAATCCGTGTAAAAGCTGTTGATCACAGACCGAAAAAAGGAATTTAAGCGCGTCGGGATTAAAAAGCCTAAGCTTGTTATTTTGTAAGCACAAGAAAATGAGATTTATTTCTTTTCTTTCTCCTGAGGCTGCGAAAGCATTTCGGGAAGAAAAAAACTGATGAGATATAGCACATTTAATATTTTAAAATGTGTTTACATTTATTTTACCCTTTATTCAATCTTTGCTTTATGAAATTTTTATTTTACAGGTCAATAAAATGCAATGATATTTCGAAATACGTCTTTTAGGAATACGATCGATACTTGATCTACATTTTGCAGTAACAAGGAATGACCAAATAATTCCCATGTCCAAATCATCCCGAGGAAAGGTTTCAATGTGGCGATTCTTAATCCTGTCCAAGTAAGGAGAAGATACAAAATAAATTAATAGTTTAATAAAACTAAAAAATGCGCTTTTAGAGTGAATCAAACTAAAAAGTAAAAAATAACTGTTAACAAAAGAATAAAATGACTGACGAAAAAGTGAATATCACTGTTCTAAAAGCGTGGGGGGCTCGATATCAAACGTTATCATTTTTCACTAGTTTCATTCAGAAATGCAGAGTTAGCTTAAAAATGTCATACAAAGCAACCCACGCATTTTAGGACAGTGACATTCATTTTATTCTTATGTTAACAATTATTTTTTAATTTTTAGTTTGATTCACTCTGAAAGCGTGTTTTTAAATAATATTTAAATGAGGTCCCGGTACGGAGGACTGGTTCTTACAATAATGTAATTGTGAGTAAAACAAAGGCTAAATGCGAATAGGTCGAGCCAGCCAGGATTCGAACAGGGAATCTCCTAATCAGTAATCAGGCGCGTCATCCGCTGTCCCACGTAGGTTTGAATGCCTGAAAGATGTCTGTAAATGTTTCATTGCAGCTTATATAGTGTGTATGAGGAGAAGCAGATCTCCAGGGGAAAACTGATGCGCCGATCAAAATGACTTTTCAAAGGCTGTGTGTTTTAATCACTCATCCTGGCGATCCTAATCATGATGAGATGATAAACTTATCACAATATTTTAGTGTCGTCGGTCCCTGATAAGTCTACAACGTTACAATGAAATCGGATCGCTTAAAGTAGGGCAAAATCGAGCCCAAGGAGTCAGTTACAAACATACATACAGGTGAAACTAATTAAAGCATATTAAAAAAAAAGGAGAAAATTACTTTTGATTCCTTTCTAATTGTGTATGTGTTTCATTTGAACTGCTTTTGTTTCGATCTGTTTTGGATTCAAAGATCACGGATAAAATTTTGAGGGGTGGTGCATCTTACAAGAAGAAAGTGAAAGTATAAGAAAGTGGCAGCTAGGAACAATGGTCCTACTGATACGGCCACGTGATGAGCTTCCAAGTCGGCTGGCAACCCCGATGCGCACTCTATTTGATGCTCGAAATGCCTCACTCCTTCGACGCTAAAAAGCATGTGTTACTGTGGATGGTAGCAATTTTGAGCATCTATTGTAAACAATGAATCAAAGAAGCCATTTGCAATGTTATTGTCGATAAACAATGATTTTATTTTTTCTCATGCATGTATGTTTATGTTCATTTCACAAAGTGTCAACAGCAGCTTACAACAATGTATTCGTATATAAAAATTGTATGCTTCAGTAGGCTGCACCCCTCCGCATCCCTCGTCTGTCGAATCACCTTGTATACTTCACATCTTCGTATTCATCGTAACAACTTTCTTAAATTAAAATTTCACCTGACTACCATCTTCAAGCTCATGTTCGATATTCATTTTCCCATAGCAATAACTCTTACACGTTATTACCTAAAAGCACTTAAGCAATAATTACAAGCACTCCTGAGCGCCCAAATCACTCAACAGAACAAGTAGGAAAAAAAAGGAAAAAAAAAATATTCTCGATCCAAAAATGAAATATACACCGTTCCCCGGCCACCGTATTCACACCGTGCGACTTCTGGCTATTCCCTAAACTCAAAAGACCCCTCCGGGGACACCGCTTTGATTCGACTGAAGAGATTCAACGAGAATCGGTGCGCGCTTTGGAGGCCATCCCTGCCGATGGCTGTTCAGCATGCACTGAGGATTGGAAAAAACGTTGGCATACGTGCATTGTGTCCGGAGGGGATTATTCTGTAGGCGATGAAACAAATTTGGAAGAATAAATAAAGAGTTTTTGAAAAAAAATTTAATTGGTCTTACTTTTTGGGAACAGTAGTATTTTCTTAAATTAAAATTTCTCGTAACTAATCTTCGTGATTACGCGTGATATTCTCTTTCCCATAGCCATAACTCTTACACATGATTACCTAAAAGCACTTAAGCAACAATTACAAGCACTTCTGAGCTCCCCAAACAATCATCACGCACATCCTAGAATAACACAACTAAATCACTCAACAAGAACAAGAGAAAAAAGAACCGAAAAAGAACAAAAAAGAACCAATATTCCCGATGAAACACGGCCCCCAACAAAACGGCGCATCAGTGCCAAGCGGCAGATTTATGTTATCGAAACAAGTCCGGAGCCGCAGCCGTTGCCATCCGTCAATAATAAATACCGCCTGCCTGTGCAGTTTTTTTCATGAGTGCGTGGGGCACGTCTCGCAGCGCTGACCATCGATAACCTTCGGGATGGGAGCAGGTGACCTGCTGGCGCAGCGGTAGAGTCGAAGAAAGGGCTGTCGAAGGCACAAAATCAATTTCTCTCCCCTCCTCATGCCATTGTTAAAAATAGCTCAGCCCTTTTAAGAAGAAGGTCGTAAATCCGCAGAAGGCTTGTTAGGTGAGACAGATTACCGGATTATGGGCCCTCAGGTTTTTGGGTTCGTTGCCTACAGTTTGGATTTATTTGGGAAAAATTTAAATGGGATGGTTTGTGTCAAACTGTTATTAGTTGTGGACATCAATTTTTGGATTTATTATTATTATTATTTATATTTATCCCACTTAAGACTGCTGTCGCAAAAAAAAAAAAAAATATTGCATAGTTATTTTTCTTCTATTTTCTGAGAAAACTATTTTATTGCATTGTATCGAATGACAATTATTATCAATGACAATGACAATTCAGCTTACAGAGTTAGAGTTTTTTTTTTATTCAGCTAACGTTTATAACTTAAGAGTATTGATGAAGCTGTAACTCTTTCCCCTTTAAAGTGATTAGAGTTTTTGCATAACGTTTTTTAACGTCCGATATTTTTTTCTCCCTGGCGCGCATGCTCATAGGAAACATTGTACTATTGCGCATGCATATCTGTAATAATGTTTCCAATGAGCATGCGCGCCAGGCAGAAAAAATATCGGACGATAAAAAAACGTTATGCAAAAATTCTCTATTACCTCCAAAATATTCTCAAATACTTCTTATGCATGCAATGCAATAAGTCTTTGAGATGCAATTTGAATTTTTAACCTCAAGATAGTTTATGACAGGGGTGACCAACCCAAATGATCTTACAGGGCCATTTTGGAAAGCATCCTAACTCCGCGGCCCGCAAGTACAGTTATATACCCCCATTTAAGATTTGGACCCACTGTAGACATTTTTTTGGAGTGAAAAATGGAAACAGAAGGAGTTGTTATTATTGTGTTTACTGTTATTCTGTACGGCCGTACCATGCTGAATACACCGGTTCTCGTTAGATCACCGAAGTTAAGCATCATTGGGCGCGGTCAGTACTTGGGTGGGTGACCACCTGGGAACACTGCGTGCCGTTGGCAAATTTGGGACCTGAATGGCCGAGTGTCTAGCGCTCTGGCGCTCGGTGCCACAGGTTTCGGGTTCGAATCCCGGCGGTGCCATGGATGTTTGTAGTGGTTCGGAATCCACTTTAAGCCGTAGGTCCCGGTCTTCTATGACTGTAAGAGCGTCACGGAGCAAAAGTCAGGCTTCTACCTACGGGTGCTCCATCACAACAGAAGCTGCTTCCTTCCCCTTCAATCATGAGTCTATATGGGCTTGTGGGCTTGGCCAGCCAAGTGGGATAAGAAACAACAACAACACTATTATTCTTACATGTAAGCATGGATAATACAATAATAATGATACTCAACGCGCGTTGTAAAGAAATATATAACTCTAAAAATGAAATATGGAAAAATATATAAATATAAACGAAATAAAAAAATATTTGTTTTACTAGTGCGATATTTTTTATCCCTGAAACAAAGAAAATTTTAAATTTATGTTTATTTATAAATCTCCATTGGAAAATAATTTAAAAATTTTTTTTTAAAAATAACCCAAATTTCCTTGTTTTCAAGTCGACAACTTCTACAATATTGATTATCCTTTTAAATGCTACAAAATTATGCTACGAGTTTTACTAATTTTATATACAAGCACGTTTTAAATGCAAGTGACACAAAAGATTAAGATGAAAAAATAATTGGCATGTGTAACACTGCACATTCAATCATCAAAAGACTACCGAAATCTCAAGTAACATGATGGAGGTCTCAAATCGATACAGAAATACCAAAACGAAGGGATTCCAGAACGTCAGATCTTTCACAATTAGCCCCCCTCCAACGTTGCCAGGTTTCGCCGAAAAGCATCTTCAAGAAGACGCACCCCAATTGAAATTCAACAAGTGAAGAGACGAAATTGCCACAAGAGGAATTAGAGCTTGCAGAGCTCTTCTACCTGCCGAGCCCCTGTCGCGCGCAAGTGTTGATTACTCCAGAGGTTTCCGCGAGATTAAACTTGAGAGTTTCTTCCCGCTGAATGGCAACCGTGTTTCGAGCAGAGGAAAATGTTCGGGTTTTAGTTTGGGTCTTGAATTAGAATTCCGGAGATCAAGGAAAGGCTTAGAAGAAAACTACTAAATTCTGTGAAAGTCTCAAAGGACATCTCCGTGCGATTTAAGTAATGCAAGGGTTGCATTTGTTGGAAAGGATCGAATACATTTTAGTGTTTGAAAAATAGCGAAAATAAGGTTTAGCGTATTTATAAAGGAATGTTTGGAGAAAATGAACAAGTTTTCGCAGCCCACTGTAGAAATGTAATAATCAAATGTTTCTTAACGAATGAAACGTATTCCTATTTCTATATATTGGCAAATATTGTAACTATCATTTCTCAAGAATGGTTAAGCCTAACGTTCGAAGTGAATTCTAAATTTGGCAAACAATTATAATAATGACGGTTTAAAAAGTATAACGCTACACTTGCGTAACTTTCCTTCCACATTTATCTTAATCATAACAAAAATTATTTTTTATTTGGTGGTTTAAAAAATCATACCAACAGCCAACTTAATTTTAATATAAAAATAATAAAGTAAAATTTGGTATGTTTCGCATAGTTCAAGTTGGGCTAGTTCTAATAAAACACCATCTCGTGCAAAGAATAATTTATAATATTAATAATAGATTTGATAGAGAATTCTACTTTTTAAATAAAAATAAGGTTCCAAAATTTAAAAAAAAAAAAAAAAGAGAGGAATATAATGGCAAAAGCAAAGTCATAAGACAGTTATTATTACACACAATGAAATAGGGGCTAGCGCTCTGGCGTTTGTTACCACAGGTATCGGGTTCAAATCCCGGCTTTGCCCATGGGTGTTGTAGTGGTTCGGAATCCACTTTAAGCCGTAGGTCCCGGTCCTAACAGGATCGTAGAGCGCTGCGGGGGCATTGTTACTCCGCGTCCGTGGCTTACCATCAAGTTACACGCGCCCCCCGGGTAATGCAAAGTGAGTAACATCGGTGCAGCCCTTATGGCGAAAGATCGCGGTCTATTTGCCAGCTGCATTAGAAGAAAACACACAATGAAATACTATTTCATGTATAATTTACCATTTCCCCCTTTTTTTTCCTTAATTTTTTTCTGTTTTAATGGACTCTTCCATGCACTCGACATTTTAAATTTGTCTTGATTCAATTAATCCTATAATGAAGAAAGGCATGAAGGGAACTGGAACATTCTTTGAATTCTTCATTCAAATCTCGGTCAACTTTATAAGAACTAAATGATCATTCAAATCTTGATCAACTACATAACATGAACTTAATAATCATTTTTGAAGCATAGACAAACTACATAAGAACTAAATTCAAGCCTCGATAAACTACATATCAGGAACTAAAAGATCTTGATTATATAGGTACTCAGGATTTGAATAAAGTCTTGAATAACTACACAAAAAGAACTGAATGATCTTTTTTTGAAGCAAAGACAAACTACATAAACAAGAATTAAATGATCTTCTGATGATCCGTTGATGACTTATTCGAGCCTCGATAAACGACATAATAGAATGAATGAACTTGATCTACATAACAGAAATTAATTTATCTCCATTAACATAACAGAAATTAATTTATCTCCATTCAAATCTTGATCTACATAACAGAAATTAATTTATCTCCATTCAAATCTTGATCTACATAACAGAAATTAATTTATCTCCATTCAAATCTTGATCTACATAACAGGAACTAATTGACCTTCATTCAAACCTTGATAAACTGCATAACAGGAACTAAATAGTCTTTGTTCAAGCATTGACAAACTAATAAAGGTAATTCAGTACTTTATGTAAAGTCTTGATCTACATAACATGAATAACAAATTAACTTCATCCAAGCATGGATAAATTACATAAAAAAGACCTGAATGATCTTTACTCAATCCTCAACGTAATCCTGAATAAGATATAGATTTACGCGTTTGCAGCTTTTACACATCAGGTGAAACATGCACGAATTGTTTGTTATTCTAAATGTTCTCATCTTCTATTCCTTCTTTAGGCTTTCAACGCCCCTTAACAAATAAACACCCCCAATGCATCCTAAGTTAATATCACTGCCCCCCCCCCGAAAGTTCCACTCTCCCCTAGAGACGATACAGTCCCCTATTAGGAACTAGTGACTTTGATCAAAATATTGGTTTAAACGAAACTGACAACAACTAAATTCATGTGAACAATGTTATAATTTCGAACATACTACTGTGTCCAAAGAGTAATACCAATTGTAAAATTTAAATTCCCGGTGCTTATCGAATTTCAATTATTATTTTTCACACCGTTTTGAGTCGATTGAAGAGATTCAACGTGAATCGGAGCACGCTTTGAAGGCCATCCCGTCCGATGACTTTTAAGCATGCATTGAGCATTAGAAAAAAAATTGGCATAAGTGCATTGTGTCCAGTGGGGATTACTTTGAAGGCGATGAAATAAATTTGGAAGAATAAATAAAGAAAAAGAGAAAAAGAAAAAGAGAGAAGTTGAAAAAGACTTTTTCAAATAAATATTAATTGGTCCTACTTTTTGTGCACAGTAGTATTCCTTCTTTAGGCTTTCAACGGCCCTTATTTCTATAACAAATAAACGCCCCCAATGCTCCTTAAGTTAATACCCCTCTCCCCCCCCCCTGAAAGTTCCACTACTCAATATAGGGCTATACCGTCCAATTTTAGAAATTAGTGGCTTAGATCACAATGCCTAGCATTGGAAAATAACAACAGGAACATTTATTTTAAACGAAACTGACAACAACTAAATTCATGGGAACAATGTTATAATTTAGAACATATACGTATAATGAAATGTAGTATAAATTTAAAGGAAGTAATTACTTCTCGACTAATAAACCGGAACCGGGGGCTAAGGAAAGTGTTTTCTCATTAAAGAAGAACTGCGAAATCCATATCTGAAATTCTAATTAAAATAGTTTCTCCCCCTACCTTTTTTGTGAAGCCGAATCCTCGGTCGCCATTTTCTTTTTGTTGCTTTTGCTAAAATAACACAAAAGAAAAATTTCATTCTTCCCGGTAACTTTAAAGTAGTTAAATTGAATCTCCCCGAGTTTCCAAATTGAAGAACTTTTCGTTGCATTTTTTTTTTTTTTATTTTCTTTTAATTCTAAATGATAATCCAACCCTTTAACAAACAAGTAATGATGAGATCTTTCTTAGAATGAATTTCTCGTACGACGCGTTTAATTTGTTCCTAATCTCAAAATTTCAATTACTGCAGGTCGACAATGAAAGCATGTTGTTATTAAAAGAAATCATTCTTGTCTTCTTGTAATGAAATATGCATCGCTGTAGACAGATCCGAAATGTTAATTTACTAAGGAAACAGATTTGAAAATATATTTCAATAAGGATACTTTTTTTTTTTTTTTTTACGAAAGTATAAGAAGCTCGTAAAAAATGAATTACTTTTCAAAATATTGCGGCAGGGCGCTCACTTATTCAATACTTACTAGCTATGCTAATATAATCAAATAAAGTAAGATGTCCGGTTTTAAACAATAAATAATAAACAAATGATTGTTTGACAAATTGTAAGAGAAAAATATTTTGAATAATTCTTCTTCATTGACGCAACAGCCCCATGGTGGGCCAAGGTCATTTGCGTACTCGCTGATTTCGAGACAGGAGTTGTTTTCTCTTTTTACGGGGTAGGGTTGTCAGCCCTACGCCCAATTCTTTACCGTTATATTAGACCTTTCTGGCGCTCAATGCCACAAGGTTTCGAATTCGAGTCCCGGTGGTGCTGTGGATGTTTTTAGAGGCTCATAATCCACTTTAAACCGTAAGTCCCGTCTAATAGGATCGTAGAGTGTTTTCTTGAAGTTTAGTAGTCTTTAGCTCTCGTGATTCCTCGCTAAAAAGTGAAGCTACATATTACCCTTAGACATGCACCTCAGATTGGAATCCTGGCGGTGGCATAGATGATTGTGAGTCGTTCGGAATCCACGTTGCACTGTAGTTACTCGTCAAATGAGCCCAAAATGGGCAAGAAATGACAGTAGAGCGAAAACGCAAAACCTCAACCATGCAACAAGTCCAAGAAACTGAGCAGATACCAATGAACTTTTTCCATAATAAATAAATAATGATCAATTCATTCTCTTGAAAAAATTCGAATTATTATTGTCATGTTATATGTAGAAAATAATTGGGCCTGAATGACCGAGTTTCTAGCGCTTGGTGCCACACGTTTAATTGTATCGTAGAACGTTACCTTGAGGTTGAGTCTTCAGCCCTCGTGGTTCCTCAGCCATGGACACGTCGCCTGCGACGGGGTCTCTTGGACCTGGCGTAGGCTTTCCAGCAGCAGGGGGATTAGTAACGACAACAACAAAATATTCAATGTTTCTTTTCATTTCAGCAGAACAGAATAGCGTAAGCACAAAATAATGAAGAGCATTATAAAAATATGAAGTTTTTTTATTATTTTTTCTTTTATTATTTATTCTTTCATTTTTATAGGAGAGGAAAAGGGAAACAAAAGATTCTATTTCCACCAATTCGAAATGTTGGCATTGGGAAAACAGTCTCAAACAATTAGAAACAGAATTACAGATAGACACACAATGAAGCCAAATACATTTGAGAATAACTTTTCAGTCGAAACTTCATTTGAATGTTTGTCCCTTTCATTAGGGGAGAAGTCTTCGCCCAGTCGAGTTCAACAAGTGGTCCCTAATTGCGAATGCCCGTGCATTCAATCGAAGAAAGTGCCTCTCGAATTCGGCATTCGGGAAAGGGCAGTGCCCGGGCATTAATCTGTTTAGCAGGGGGGCCCAAATGGAGCGCGAGAAATCGCTAATGCCCTACATTCATTCATTCTCTTTGTGGAAAGTCGACTTGGTTGTCATGGCGACGGGCGTTTGCACACAACACCCCTTGCAGCGGTCACTCAAATACGGTGGAAAATAAGAATGGGGAAACATTCCATGAGAAAGACGTTTCTGTTTCCGCAGTGAGTCATGCAATAAGGGGTGAGCCACTCTGTGATAGTTAACTGTAGTTATGAAAAAAGAAAGCTTTTCTGGAAGATTTTCTACTGCGAACCAACTCATATTCATGATTTTTTCAATTCTTACTATTAGCTCACACTCTCCCTCTATATATCTTGTTCAAATTTTCAGTCGTTCATTAAATGCTTTTGATTCATCCCCTCAGTAAAAATTTTTTTTTTTTTTTGAACTTGTAGGGGATGACACTGGATGTTAATATAGTTTTTACAAATATTAATTCATTCATTAAATTTAATTCATTAATTTTAGTTTTATATGGGAGAAAAAAAAAATTAAGAGAATTTTTTTTCTCCCATATAAAACTAAATTATTATATAAGGTATAATACTCCCCATTAAATTATTATATAAGATATTGAGCAGGATATAAATTTAGGAATAAATACCGTCAGTAGCGAAGCATGGAAAAAAATTTCTTTTTCATTCTGGGTTCTAGTCTGAGTCAAATTTTTTCAAATATTAATTCATCAATTAAAATTTAATTAATTCATGCATTTTAGTTTTTTTTTACATTTAAGATAAACTTAAAAAAAAATGAATGAAAATTATTTCTAAAGAATTTTCTGCAAAAGAGTGAAAAAAAAAAAGTAGAAATTGACTTAAAAACATTTTTTTTATATATAACTTGTTTTCCTAATGCAACTAGAAAATACTTACACCGTGATCTTTTATGCCCTAAGCAAGGGCTGCACCGACGTTATTCATTAAGCACTACCCAGAGGGCTCGTGTAGCTTGAAGATAAGCTACGGACGAGGAGTAACAATGCCGTATGATGTTTATATATATATATAAATATGGTAAATATATTATTATTTTATATATTTACCGAACATATATTCAACTTTTTATTTATACTGAAATGAGAAAAAAACCCACATAGCCAGTTTTAAAATGAAAAAACTACAGCTACAACATCCATTAGACTGGGGCTTGATGGTAGTAAAACTATTATTTTTAAACTTAATTAGCCATAAAATACAACAAAATATTCTGAAACTACGTTAGTTAAAAAAATCACCTACATTTATTCACATAGATATAGTAAACTGTTTGTTAAGGTTTGATCGAATCAGATTAAAAATTATCATTTATACGAATATTCTTCAAATTAATATGGTAAAAAAGTTGTTTTCCCTATTGTTTTATTATTATTATTATTTTATTTTGTATTTTTTTCTGTTCGTTTGGCTAACATCAAGTCATATGCACTAGTGCAGAGGTTTCCAACTTAAGATACGAACGTGGCTTCCGAACCACTCGCAAACATCCATCCCATCACCAGGATTCGAACCTGAAGCCTGTGGTACCAAAGGCCAGAGCGCTAGCCAATTGTCCAACAGGCCGCAGGTATGTAGGGGGGTTGCTTTTTAAAAGGTATATTTTAATTTTTAAAAAAGGGCCTTTAACAAAGAGTCACTGTAAAACTGTTTTCGGTGCACGAGTACTTCTATTGCTGGAATGCCAATTTTTTCTAGAACTGCCTAAACTACGAATTCTTCTACAGTAAGGAAATAAATTCATGTAAAGTGTAAATGATTTGAACGAAATTAGATTGAAATTACGAATTCTCCTTTATGCTTGTTGAAAACATTGAAGGGTTCCAACTATTCAAAATTTTCGCGACTAAATTATAAGTACACAAATAAAAATGAATTGTTGTTGTTGTTGTTGTTGTTGCTTATCCCCTTGATTTAGAATCCTAAACCAAGTCCAGTAGATCATGCTGCATCAATAGATCGTAAACAGTCCTCCCCTCATTCAACAGTTGCCTCACAGAGGCACCAATACAATCTATGAGATGAGAGGGAGACGCAATGGTCGAACAATGACAAAGGGCATATGTCTTCTCGTCTCCATCGAAGGTCAAACTCTTAGTGTGGCCAGTCCTTAGTCTAGCTAAAGCCGTCTGAGCAGGTCTAGGACAGGAGCACTGTATGGACATACCAGGATATTTAGCGGCGTACCATGCATGAATGGGTGGCGACCTCCAAGAGGTATTCACTCTGGCTAAAGTCATGGAATGAACCTCTGAAGCTAACAGATTGGAAGAAGAAGCTTTGGGAAGTTCGCAACCTTCCCTAGCGAGCAGATCAGCAATTTCATTTCCGTAGATGCCCACATGGGAGGGAATCCACTGCAAGCACACCGATCCGATCTGGTCCAAAACAGCTAGTTTGGAAACTATATCCTGCCCCAATTTGTCCAAGATGCTTGGCCAATTTTTCAAATACTGTATTGAGCTCTTACTATCAGTCAGAATCATGAATGAACAAATTAAACAAAAAAATATATATATGGATATTTCATTATTTAGAAAATATTTAAGAAAGGTATAGGTTTTAAAAATAAATCTACAAACGAAAATGAACAAGCCTCCAATTTAGGGTTTAATTTAATTATTAAATTCGAATTATTTTTATTTTCTATAAGATCCATGAATTTCTTAAATTTGGGATGGGGATTAGACTTCAGCTTCGAACAACATCAGTTATTTCTTTCAAACATATCTGCAAAATGTACCTCTAATCATTCAGATCAAATCATCCTACAAATCAAATACAATACAAAGGTATCAAATCAAATCAGTATACAATACAAAGACGGGTACTATACTTTGGTCGATACATAGGTAAGTCATCATACATAGATACATACATAGGTAAGTCATCATTTTTGAACGAAAAACAATTATGGGTTCTAGCTGAAAATGCATTGTTTTTTCCAAACTAATGAAGCCGACTTTAAAATTTGGAAAACCAAGACGAATTGAAGACTTCCCTGTCAATACCGGAAGTGGGCATTATAAATCTATGGGCCAGAATGTACTTTCTGGAGGGAGGATGGAGAAGGGTGCAAATACTCTTTATGCAATTCGCAGAGGATGTCCGTTCAAAACTGTGTATAAGATGCACCTTGATTAACTAAAATTAATAAAATCAATACAAAATTATCAATCAAATCATAAATCAAACTAATATTAAAATTATAAATCAAATAACATTTCTTGTATCTCTTTATCTTGAGTAAGCACATAGTTCAATAAATGATTTGAGAAGAAGAATTTCTCGGAATCGTAACATGTTAACGTTTTCTAAATAAATGCGTAAATGAAAAAGAAGCCAAGGGGCGATAGAGCGCCAACTCTAGCACGGGAGATGTTGACCCTAACTTTTTGTTCCTTTAGAATAAGGTCGCTTTATTATATTATTAACTAGTTTTAACTGGCAAAACAAATTCTCAATATTTATTTAAAGCATTGAATTTGCGACTTCAGCAAACAGATTCCTTGTTATTCCACGGTCCAATGGAGGGAAAAGAGGTTGTTAGTCCAAAGAGAAGAACTCTTTTTCCTCTTTTAAATGTTAAAAAAAAAAAAAAAAGAAGTCCTACGACTATCTCCGATGTAAACACATAAAATCCATAGAAGGTGTTCGGAAGACGGCTGGGCTTCAGGGGTGGGGGCATCGATTCTTTTCCGATGTGTTCCCTCCCGACATGTGTTCGCAGAATTCCGATGCAGTTCTGCGGTCGTCCAAAACTGACATTCCTGTCCCGATGTTCCAAGTGGATGGGAAAATCAATGGCCAGGCAACAGGGATTCGGGTTTTCGAGTTCCGCAAGCGCAACAGGGATTTAAGTTGTCGCAGAGAGACAGGGCTCCGAAATGTGTTTTTCCCCATTGGGGAAATACGGGGAAAATGAAAACAAAAAGATGTATTAAAAAAAAATTCTTTTTTTATATGTAGTACTGTGGTACCTCAGGAAATGTCCTTACTCCTTGGTCAAGTCCAAGGATCTGAATATGTACATACTACAAATATCTGGATATGTCACCCTATAGGATTATTTCCACTATTGCAAGTATGGTTTGGTTTGGTTTGCCGCCGTCGGTCATTTTTTGTACACTAGGGGCTATTTAGTCCGGGACCAAAAGTGGATTCCGAACCACTCGCAAACATCCATACCACCGCCACTCACAAACATCCATCCATCCTCTGGTACCAAAAGTCAGAGCGCCAGCCAATTGGCCATCAGGCTACACGTAAATGAAGAGCTTCCACACTACAGAATTATGCATGCGGGTGAAGATATTCTACCCTTATTTACATGGCCACCAAGATCCCCTTGTCTTGCTCCATATGATTTATTTTTATGGTTTTACGTTACAAATCGTATTTATAAATCACTACTACCAAAAATACTCAAAGAATCCATGAATGTTGCATTAAGAACTGTAATGTGTGTTATGTGTCCCAGTTTCTAGTAAATATTATTTCGCCATAAACGAATCAGAATCCATTTTCGTGAGACATCTTATCACAGACACAGAATACCAGGAAGACATGTTTACTTTTATGCGTCGTTGAAATTTTCCTTTAAACATAAAACCGAAGAAGAACTCTCATAAAAGAGGTGACGAACAAATGAGATTTACCGTAATTAGATTGCAGTGGATTTTAACAACGCGCGTTTTATGAGAGTTCGTAAATTCGATTTAATTTACAGCAACACTAACAACGGAAAAAAAAAAACTGTAACCGAAACAACGATTTCGAAGGGTGGTGATGACAAACCCGAGACCGTCTCATTACGTGGAGGATCTCAAAAGGACAAATTGAGGAGGGGTGCCCTCACTTCAAAAGGACAAATTGAGGAGGGGATTAGAGTGCCCTCAGGACACAGGAGGGGTGTATCCTGAGCAGTGGGAGGGCACTAGAAGGGACCCCCCTCTCTTTATGTTCCGTTCTTTAATTAAAGAATGAGTTCCATTGAACTTTGTTCAACAGAAATGGTTCTCCAAAAATTACAATCGAGGCTACCCCCCATTTCAGTAATGAGTTGGAATTCTAAATAAATATTAAAAATATCGATACATTTCTCGTAAAAGATTTGATTTTTGATGGTTTTCAATTTTTCTCGTTTCCTTATTTTACGGTTATGGTAGTTTTAATTACAATTTATGAAGATTTTAATTTTGACTATTAGCGAATTTCATTAAAACTTTTCTAATATTTACAGGATTTAAAAAAGAAGCCAAAATCATTTACTTTTTAACAAAAGTTCTTGTTTTACAAACCTCAAAAATTTCTTTAAAGTTTCCTAGAAATCATTATTAATTAATAATTTATGATTAATTTCCTAGAAATTAATTTTTATAGCAAATATTCATTAATTTATTAATTTCACAAATTTAGTTTCACAGGGGCCTGATGGCCGAATAGCTAGAGCTCTGGTGCTCGGTACCACTTTCGGGTTGGAGTCAAGGTGGTGCCATGGTTGCTTATAGTGGTTCGAATCCACCTAAAACCGTAGGTCCCGGTCTCAGAGGATCGTAGAGCCATTGTGGCGGTAGTGTGACTCGCTTCCGTAGTATATATTCGAGCTACACTAACCTCCTGTAGTGCTAATGAGTAACGTTAATGCAGCCCTTTCTTATGGCATAATAGATGAACTGTCTCCGTATTTCCAGCTGCATTAGCTTCATAGAAATTAGTAATTAATTTATTATAATTTCTATGAATTTAATAAATTAAGTTCATACAAATTATAGAAACTGTTCTTTTATAAGTTGAATTTACTTGTATTTTAAAAAGTAATCACTCGGCAATTCAAATTTATAAATCACTGAATGTAAGATTATAGTTGGTATCGACCGAACCCTACATTCCGACGAGAATTATAGTCGACAAAAAGGCCGGAAAATGGAAATATTTCTTGTAAAATTGCAAACACATATTCTTGGAAAGGCTAGATAACTCAGGCAGACTTTCCGGGGAGAGAAAAACGAGAAATGGGAACAAGTAGAGATTCAATTAATTATTCTTTTTGAAAAGGGTTTCATTGTGGACTTTTGGTGGGGTTGGTTTTCGTATAGAGAGAGAAATTCAGAGATCAAGAAGTAAAAAGAAAGAGAAAGAGTTAGAGAGATACAGTCAACAGTCCAGGCGACAGACAGGCCATTTGCAGGCAGCTTAGAAGGTACCTAAACTTTAAAAGAACTTGTTTAACAGGACTTTACAGATTATTTTGTTTGCTCTTATGTATAATAGGCATAAACTATGGTGTGCTGTCTTTTTTAAGAAATAATAAATATTGTCTGAGCTAAAGGTTTTATCTAATCATTTTAAAGAAAAAAGTGAGTATCTACCTACAGAACTAAATGTACTGGACCGAGGTAACTACACTTCCACCCCTTATCTTTACTTTCGAGATAGTATCGTTTTGGTCCTAGTACAGGCCATTCTTAAATCTCGTTTCAGTAAACTATTTCCCTTTGAAACTGTGCGGCCTGATGGCCAATTGGCTATCGCTGTGGCCTTTTTTACCACAGATTTTCAGATTCGAATCCTGGCTGTGGCATGGAAGTGTGTGAGAGGTTCGGAATCCACATTAAACTGTAGATCCCGGTCTAATGAGCCTTACGTGCACACGAGATGACCATAGAGCAACAAACCAAACCTTTGAAACAGTGAGATTCATATTTTTGTCGATGTCAATCAGCACATAATTAAGGATTTTAATCATTTACAATGAGAAATATTTTTACTGCAAACAAAAACCACCACCGAAATTACCTTTTTGCCCCCTATTACATCGCTATGATTGAATCCATGTGATTTGCCCGCTTGCCAATTCCATACGCGATACCTGGTAGCAGTTTCTCAAAGTTGTTGTTGTTCTAATGCAGCTGGCAATACAGAGACAGTTCATCTTTATGCTACAAGCAATTGGCTGCACCACTGTTACTCCCTTAGCACTATTCAGGAGGTGCGTGTAGCTGGAAGATAGGCTACGGATGCGTGTAACACTACTCCCACTGCACTCTATGATCCTGTCAGACTGGGACCTACGGTTTAAAATGGATTCCGAACCACTACAACCATCCATGGCACCGCCGGGACTCGAACTCGAAACCTGTGGTACCGTGGGCCAACCACTCGGTCATCAGGTCATAGTTTCTCAAAGTAATTGTTACGAATGTGCTACAATTTCATGGTATTAGTCATAATTTCGGTACTTAAACTTATAACGAACATTAATTGAGAAATTCAATCTCCGTAACAGCTTGAAAAACTTCAATTTCTATACAAAGAATGTAATTATTCGGTTGGAATTACAAAGACAAAAAAAAAAATTTTTTTTTTTTTTGTCAGCAATAAACGCTCTATACAAAGGTAAAAGGATTCCGTGATAACCTCCTTTTTATTCGTGAAGCAAACTCATGTTTTTTTCCCCAGTTGTAAGATCCGGAGAAAAAGGGTGAAGCATGTCAGAAAGAAAGGTAAAAAAAGAGAAGGAAAGAGACATTTCTTCTGCAACCCGATGCGGGCCAAACGCCCATTGTGTCCGGTCGGCCATTGTCCCTCTCTCCCGTAACTAGATCTCGTTGCACGCATGGCTGGCCGGCCGACGCTCCATTTGACACAAGCCTTTTCCTCTTCCCCATAGCTTCTTCCTCGCAACCACTACTACTGATGGGTTTGGGAATAAATCAATGGAAGCAGTAAATGCAAAAAGAGTTCTATGTGATGGATATTATTGCTAAATTAGTTATTTTAGTCTTTTATAAATGATATATAATCATTTATAAAAGAACATTAGTTATATATGTATAGTTATTACTAACCAACTAATAACTAACTATTATAAATGTAGTTACTTTAGCATTTAAGTTATATATGATCTTTCGTATATCGTATATCTTGCATATCGTGTATTTCTTAAATAGTATCCTTTCGTATATCATATATCGTGTATTTCGTAAATTGTATCATTTTTGTATATCATATATCGTGTATTTCGTAAATCGTATCCTTTCGTAAATAGTATCATTTCGTATATCTCATATATGGTGCATTCGTAAATTGTATCCTTTCGTAAATAGTATCATTTCGTATATCTCATATATGGTGCATTCGTAAATTGTATCATTTCGTATATCTCATATATGGTGTATTCGTAAACCGCATCCTTTCGTATATCTTGTTTATCGTGTATTTCATAAATCGTTTCAATTCCTAGATCGTGTATTTCGTAAATAGTATCCCGTATTTTTCATTTCGTATTTCTCATATCGTATTTCGTAAATCGTATCCTTCATTTCGTATTTCTCATATCGTATTTCGTAAATCGTATCCTTTCGTATATCTCATATATCGTGTATTTCATAAATCGTATCCTTTCGTATATCTCATATATCGTGTATTTCATAAATCGTATCCTTCCGTATATCTCATATATCGTGTATTTCATAAATCGTATCCTTTCGTATATCTCATATATGGTGTATTTCATGAATCGTATCCTTTCGTATATCTCATATATGGTGTATTTCATGAATCCTTTATAATTTACCCTATTTTCACCATTTATTAAAAAATTAAATTTAACCCCCATTCTGTGTGCAGGTATTTATATTTACGAAACTTTCATCCGCAAAATCCCTTTTAAAGCTTAAGTTGCCTCAGAGGGGAAGCGAATTTTTCATCCGTGATGCTTTTGAGTTCAAGATCTGTGCAGCTCCACGGTTACTTCTGTTTAAAATAGTTCAAGAGAGAATTGGACACTTTAGTTAATAAACCCACCAGAAATTTTGTTAAAACATAATATGTATTAAGAAATCTGTTTAAATCACACTTCTTAAGCAGAAAAACTAAATTCTTGTTATTAGACCTATTTGAGTTTATTGCTCTGAATTTCTCTCTGAACTTGGACTTTTGCAAGATCTGATGAGGGCCATGTGAGAAGGAAGATTTCAAGGGCTGTTCTTGGAGGTGTTAGGAAAAGCGATGGTTGGAGAAGACAGTACGACGCTGAAATACATAAATGCTGTAAAGATCCAGATAGTATAAAATTTATAAGATCAAGAGATTCAAATGGGATGATGTATTTAGAATGAATGATTGAAACCCTGTAAAAAGGCTCGTGTTGGCAAGGCCACAGGGACCAAGAGGACGACCCAGGTTGCGATGGATAGACGCAGTTGAAAAAGATTTTGCTGTACTGAACGTTAAGAATGGGAGGACCCCTATCACCCAGAGGAATGCATGGAAATCTCTTCAAAGGAAAGCCTTGGCCCCCTCTGGGGTATCGTGCTATTGATGATGATGATGAGATATGCTCAGATATAAATTAAAAAAAAAAAATAGTAAACGCTATTTTTTATTTCTCGGCCCTCTTTTTTTGAAAATAAGTTTTGCATACCGTAAGTTTGTTACCGTAGACGTCCGTTAGCCTTCCCCCTAGCGCATGCTCATAGGAAACTGAGCACGCGCTGGAGGGAGAAAAATGCTAACGGACGTCCTACGGTAACAAACTTACGGTATGCAAAAACTCCCTAATATCCAGGCAGTGCCATCTACGCTTGAAAAATAAAATAAAATAATACTTGAAAAATGTCAAATAAAGCTGCAGATGATTCCTATATTATTCTCCTTATTCATTATCCAAAATTAATTGACGAAAGAAGGTCTAAGGTTCAAGCCCTGGTCAGTTAACCATGCCTATTTGATATCCGTCAACACCGTACACATTATTTCAACAGCGCATGGCCACATAGATTCGCTCATGAGGCCGTACCCCAATTCGAACTTCCCCTCGCTCCATTCCACCCCATAGAACACACTCCATTCGCGCCACCCCAACCATGAACCACCCTCCTTCACATGACCTGGAGGGAGAGGGGGGGATCCTGTTGGGGAGGGGAGCGGCCAAACGACAATTCCCTCTCCCATCCCGTTTCATTTGTTCGGTGGGGGAGGGGGGTCTCTGGAAATAAGAAGCCGGTAAAACAAATACCGGTTGCGCCACGTGACCAGATGTTCCCCCGGCAAAGGGAGGGCTCAAAGGGTTGAGGTGGATCCCCACTCGACCCCGCGTGCGACACAGAAATCGATATGAGGGTGGTTTAAAAGGGGCGGTTAAAAAACGGCAGCTGTTTAAGCATAATAGAGTGAGGCTTGTAGGTTCACGTTCATACTACCGTGTCCAAAAAGTAAGACCAGTTTTCAATTTAAAATTACTTGGGCTTATGGAATCTCATTTTTTTTTCTTTTTTAGGTTATTACCACTGTCCTCGGTTCTCGTTAGATCACCGAAGTCAAGCATCATTGGGCGCGGTCAGTACTTGGGTGGGTGACCACCTGGGAACACCGCGTGCCGTTGGCATTCACAAATTTGGGACCTGAATGCCCGAGTGTCTAGCGCTCTGGCGCTCGGTGCCACAAGTTTCGGGTTCGAATCCCGGCGGTGCCAGGGATGTTTGTAGTGGTTCGGAATGCACTTTAAGCTGTAGGTCCCGGTCTCCTATGACTGTAAGAGCGTCACGGAGCCAAAAGTCAGACTTCTACCTACGGGTGCTCCATCACAACAGAAGCTGCTTCCTTCCCCTTCAATCATGAGTACGTATGAGCTCGTGGGCTTTTCAAGCCAAGTGGGATAAGAAACAACAACACCACTGTCCTTTACATCTGTGTGAAATTTGACGTCAAAATATTCATTGGTGTTTGTGTTAAGCATGGCTTGATTGATTCCGGCGATTCTTGAAATGTCTGAATTCATTGCGCGAAGAACGTGCATTCAATTGTGTTTGCGGAAACGTAGAGAATGTTGCAGAAGGCATTCGGTGAGCATTCCTATATCGGAAAGAAATGTTTAGAAGTGGCATAAACAGCTCAATGAAGGCAGAGAACGCGCTGAAGACGAAGAGCCCTCTGGTCGAACCTCCGCCTCAACCGACGAAGGTGTTTGCAAACCGTCTATTTACAATTAGAGACCTTGCTGATGATGCCGGAATTTCAAAATTCCATTTTAAAAGATGTTTTGGGCCTCAAGCGCGTCAAATCTGGATTGATACCGAAAACACTGTTTTTAAGCATAATAGAGTGAGGTTTGCACTTTTTTTTTTTTGCAAATAATTCATTAATTCGAAACAGCTTAGATTAACATAAAATGTTTTGTCAATGGCGGGTAGCAATAAAGGACATCTTGGGTTAGAAGACTTTTACCATCCTATACAGATTTGATATCACAGGCTTCAAGTTCGAATCCTGACGGTGACACGGATGTTTGTGAGGGGTTCAGAATCCATTTTAAGCTGTAGGTCCCGGTCTGTTTAGCCTAAAGTGTGCACAAGATGACTGTAGAGTGACGAACCATCCTATACAGAATAGGGGATGCATACAAATACATAGAAAAACAAAGGAATATCCTTTTGTATTCCTTTGATTACCACGGAATATCTTTATATATCCTTGTTACATGGCTGTTCCAGATGTCAAGCTGGAGCTGTTTTATTTTGGAACTGAATCGGCCTTTTTTAATACGCTTTTATTAGTTTCACCTGTATGTTTGTATGTATGTAACTGACTTTTTCCCCTGGAGATCTGTTTCTCCTCATATACACTATTTAAGCTGCAAAGAAACATTTACAGGCATCTTTCGGAAAGAAAACAGTTGATTCTTTTTAATACGCTTTTATATTAGTTTCACCTGTATGTTTGTTTGTAACTGACTCTTTGGGCGCGATTTTCCCCTACTTTAAGCGATAGCCTTTGTTTTACTCACAATTACATTATTGTAAGAACTATAGTTCCACTCCTCCATACCTCCATATCATTTAAATATTATAGTTTAAAAACACTAAAAAACATGATTTTTGAGTTAATCAAACTAAAAAGTAAAAAATAAATTAATAATTTAAAAAAACTAAAAAACACGCTTTTAGAGTGAATCAAACTAAACAGTAAAAAATAATTTAACTTAAGAATAAAATGTCTGACGAGAAAATGAATGTCACTGTTCTAAAAGAGTGGGGTGCTTTGAAATGACATTTTAAAACTAACTCTGCATTTCGGAATGAAACTAGTGAAAAATGATAACGATTGATATCGAGCACCCCGCTCTTTTAGAACATTCCTTTTATTCTTAAGTTAAATTATTTTTTACTGTTTAGTTTGATTAACTCTAAAAGCGTGTTTTTTAGTTTTTTTTAAACTATTCATTTATTTTTGTGTAGAATCATTAAAAAAACAGCCCTTGAGATACAAAAAGGAACGAATTGAATTCGTAAATCGAGATAGGACTGTGTGGACATTTCATTAACCGTTTGAATTCAAATAGAGTCGTCTGAAAATGCTTCGGACGTCATGCTGTCATCGTGCACAAAGCGTCGGAACACGTGGCACCTTCTCACCCCCATCACTCCAGCCAATCATCGCGTCCCACCCCCCTGTGACAAAGGGTGCAGTTTCGTTCCATCCTTTTTTTCGAGTTTTTGTTCCCTTTTTTTTTTTTTTTTTTGCTTTCTAGAGCGCCAACGGATGAGTCAAACAAGAGGGGGTTAGGGGGTGGAGAACATGGAAAGGGATGATCGGGGGTGCGTTCAACTCCTCTTTCCGGAATCGGACAGGAACAAAAGCAGCACCTGGTAATCGTTTGATGCCTTGTCACAGAAAGATCATCAGTGAAAAAAAAAAAAAGTCGTGTATTTGATGCATAACAAAACCTGTGATAAAACCTCATATGACACTGTTTTGAACATTTTTGAGGGTGGCTTTTTAATTGAAAACGATGAAACCATAATAGCACATTATAATGAAAGCGCCCCTTTTATTCGCAATGCAGTGGTTATCAACAACATCAGTCTTACATGGAATGGGTTTTAAATAAATTTATAGATGTGCCAAATTTGATCCAATACCCATGAAATAATCGCATACAGACAATCTTGCATAATTTTTTTTTCCTTTTAAGTATTTTCTTTATTATACTTTGTTTGTTTTTAACTATCAATAATACATATAATACTCGTTTTGTCTTTATTGGTCTTCCGAACCGCAATTACCACATTCAATCATTAATAATCCACATTTCTTTTTTTTTTTACATACTATACTATCGCCGATACAACCACGATATCCCCCACTTTTACACTATAACATCTCGACCCTACATCGTACGTCTCCTATGACCGTACAGCGTCACGGGCAAGAAATCGACTTCTTCTCACCCACATCATTCCCAAACTATACAGGGACAACTCAGTTCTAGGCACAGTGATTTGGTGTGATGTGGTATAGTAGTAGAAATAGTAATAGCTTTACTTTAAGCCGTAGATACCGGTCTAATATGACTATAGAGCGTTGGGCGTATTGCTGACTAACCTACCCCGTAAAAAGTCAACATCACGGAGCCAAGTGAGACTTCTACCTACGGGTGCTCCATCACAACAGAAGCTGTCCCCTTTCCCTCCATCCATGACTAACTGGTTCATGGACTTAGTCTAGATGACTATCAAGTGGGATAAGAAACAACACCACCTTATTTTTGTGACTGGTGCCGTTTGGTTTTTGTCGCTCTATGGTCATTTGGCCACACTTTGGCACATTAGACCTGGGCCTATAGTTTAAAGTGGATTCGAACCACTCCACAAACATACGTGCCCCCACCAGGATTCGAAGCTGAAGCCTGGGGCCAGAAAGCTAGCAATTGGACATCAGTCTGCAAAAATGTGACAGAGAGCTAGCTAATTGGACATCCAGTCTGCTAAAATGTGACAGAGAGCACATCACTTGATAATATCCTGTCAGCAACACAAATTTCGTATAAAATTTTAATACAATATAACAATATATTATAATAATATTCAATAACTTTTAACCGATATTTTTCCTTATTAAAATTTACCCAAACTAAACATTTTTTTAATGTAATCGAGTCATATTCTACAAAAAAAAGTGTCCCTAAAAAGGTTTTGCCTAATTTTAAAAAGAAGTTATGCTTGTTGAATATATAAAAACTGAAATGCTTTTATTTAAAACGTTTACAAATAAAATGCTTTTTTACGTAAAATATGTTTTTATCTCAATCCATTTAATATCAGTAGCTTATTAAGATTGATATACGATTAATCTATATATCGTATACCGATACGAAAACTATATTCGATATGATTTTTGATTTACAAGTACGACACATTCACATATAAAGAAGTTCATAATATTTGTAATATTTTTAGCACATTCCTACAAAATTCAATTAAAAAAGCTCCCGTGATTATCTGACGAGTTTCCCTCACAATGGAATACCTATTTCTATATTTAGAAGTATGTATCTCCGTTTTTGGCTTCACGTGATCTAAATATTTAAATCAGATGACGTCGACCGTGACGTCAGAAAGGGAGCTTTCTGACGTCATCTCTACTACTCACAAACCTGACGTTCACAAAACGTAAAAAGAGATTGTTGCCTCACAAAATTGGAAACATTATAATTACATTTTTTTACCTATAGGACAAAAGGTAGAAAAAATATTTTTTTTTTACTAGAACCACTACATTAATAATAAATAGCTTCAGATAATTAAAATGATGAAGAAAATATTTATGTTTGGTTTATTAATTAACTGTAGCAATTCAAACACAATTAAACTTGTCATAAACTGGAGTAAATTACTTGCATATTTTTATTTATTTATTTATTTTTCATGTAATCTAAATGACAAAGATAATAACCAACCTAAATTTTACTAACTATAAAAATTTAATTAAAATATATATTTCAAATAATAGATAATAATAAATGAAAATTGAAATAAATTTTAAAAGTAAAATGTAAGATCCTATATGTTTGAAAGTATGGGTGTTTTGTAGCTTGGTTTGGGTTGTCGCTCTACGGTCATTTTTTGCACACACTAGATTGATTAGACCCGGACCTACAGTTTAAAGTGGATTCCGAACTCCTCACAAAACATCCACGCCAACGCCAGGATCCGAACCTGAAGCTTGTTTTAACAAAGGCCCCAAGGATCTGAGCAGATACCAATGAACTTTTCCCATAAGAAATAAACAATTCATTCTCCTGAAAAAATTATAATTATTATTGTCATGTTATATGTACAAAATAATTGGGCCTGAATGGTCTAGTGTCTGGTGCTCGGTGCAACAGGTTTTGGGTTCGAGTCCCAGCGGTGCCATGGATTTTTGTGGTAGCTCGGAAATAGCTTTAAACTGTAGGTCCCGTTTAATAGGTCTAATAGGTTTCATCTGGTTTGTCGCTCTACGGTCATTTTGTGCACACATTAGGTTCATTAGACCGGGGCCTACAGTTTAACGGGGATTCCGAATCACCTACCAACATCCATGCCACTGCTACGATTCTAACCTGAAGCCTGTGGTACCAAAGGCCAGAGAGCTAGTTGACCATCAGGCCGCTGGTTATTATGTAGCAGATTTGACTCACCCATAGCGAATAGCGGATATTTCTCTATTATATTCCCAAAAGAGAGCTGTTCATAGTACACATTACTGTAACACAAACACACGGTGATGTATCCCCAAAGTAATCCACAAAAGCAAGCGGGGGAGTAAGCTAAAATGGGCAGATTATATGCGTTTCCACTTCATCCCAAAAGGAGATTCTTCAACTTCATTTCAATAATTTTGCTGGTGTCCAAATAGTGCCACAAAATGAAATACTATTATGTTTTTAAAAAAATTATAAACTCAATAAAAAAAATTTCGTCACATTTTTTTTAATTCCCATAACAAAAGAGTATCTTTTGCAGTTTTAAATTAAAAGCATATCTTAAGAGTTGGGATCAAATGACACTATAAGCAGTGTTACTTTTGAAACGAAAATGTGAAACGTCAAGTTAATGAGAATTTGGAATAATCGTCTCGTGAATTTGAAACCATCATCCCGTGAATGAGAATCTGACACAACCATCACTAAACCTTAATTTTAAGCAATCCGCGCGTAAATTAGAATTTGAAATAACCGTCGCATGAATGAGAATGTAAAATCATCCCGTGAAGGAGAATTTGAAATAATCCTCGCATAAATGACAATCTGAAATCATCACGTGAATGAGAATTTGAAACAACTGTCGCATGAAAGAATTTGAAACAACTGTCGCATGAAAGAGAATTTGAAACAACTGCTTCTGTCGCATGAAAGAATTTGAAACAACTGTCGCATGAAAGAGAATTTGAAACAACTGTCGCATGAAGAGAATTTGAAATCATCCGTGAATAAGAATTTGACATAACAAATCGCATGAATGAGAATTTGAAACAACTGTCGCATGAAAGAGAATTTGAAATCCTCCCGTGAATGAGAATTTGAAATAATTATGGCATAAATGAGAATGTGAAACCATCACGTGAACGTGAATTTTAAATAACCGTCATGTAAATTAAAATTTGAAATAACCTCATATGAATGTGAATGTGAAATCGTCACGTAAATGAGAATTTGAAACAATCGTCATAAAATATTTCTCTAGATTTATAAAAACGCAATTTTAAGCGCATTTTTAAAGGGACATAACACTTACAAGCGATACGCTTTTTATAATCGGAAACATTTATTTCGAAATCCCGTTACTGAATCCCATCGTAAAATACTTGAAAAATAATTGAAGCGAAAAATACAAGTCATCAGCCATTTCAATTCTGCTTTAATAGCGATTTTTTTTTTTTACCGATAACGTTCTTCCATTTCCGCAGATATTATTTCCAGGGACACGTTTCTATTAGATTGATAGAATCGCACTTAAAAAAAGAAGAAACTCCTACTTCTTCTCAATGGTTCCCTGGTGTGATTTGGAAGGTCTTAAATTACATCTTCACTGCTTCGTGAGACGCGGCAGAAAAATAACAATAACAATCTTTTAACGATTCATTTCTTTCTTTTTTTCTTATCAATTCTTTGTTTTGTGTTATCTTTAATGCGTTTTGTAGCACTTCTTTTGTAGCACTTTTTCCACTTCTCAATTTAAAATAAAGAAGTGATATGGATACACTTTATCGGGTGTAAATTATAGCACGATGAGTTATATATTTTTAACATCGTTTAATTATTGAATGATAACAATTACAATAACGTGGAAATATAATAAAAAAAATAACTGAGAATTTATAATATAACGGTTTTTAAAAAAGATCGATTGAGAATCATAAAAACAAAGCGAAAACTTTCTGTTAGCTGTTGTTGCTAATCCCTCTATTGCAGGAGAGCCTCCAGCTAATATATATTAGCAGAACCGGTATACGTTGTCCTGCCAAAAAAAAATGCATTGTAGAAAATGGCATATCGCGACTATATTCTCCATGTTCCAATGTATGTGCATACTCATTTTCATGGATATCATTTGAATGGTATACAAGATGAAACGGTTTAGAATTGGATAGACTGCAGCACCTTCTGGTGGCGACATACCATAAAGGTGATATCCTAAAAGCATTCTCCATGCTTTGTCAAACACACACAAAACATTTCGTCAAAATTGGTTCAGCAGTTTAGGAGGAGTTCAGTAACAAACACTTGTACAGAAGAATTATGTCTTCTTTCTCTTATTTTTGTTTATATAACATAATTATTTCAAAAATAAAAAAATAAAAATTAATCCAACACAAAATCCAGATAAAATACATTAGTTTCTTAACTAATTTGAAATGATTCAGTGAAAAAAAGTCTTGGAACAACAATATAAATAAAACGGATTTCAGATTTAAATAAGAGCAACATAACGCTTTGCTCAATCGCTTAGCATTTGAAGCCACGTTTCTGGATATGACATCTATATTTAACTTAATATAATTTTTTATATTAAAATCGTATTTTTCAAATTAAAATCCTATTTTTTATATTAAAACCATGTTCCAAATTACACAGATTTACAAACACACAACAATTCACAATTACAAAGGTTACGTAAGAAAAAGAATATTTGCTTTTCATTATCTGGCTATTGTTTATCTGAAAGTGCCACACACTGAAACAGAAAAACAATGTGCAACCGTTATCACCCGACTTGTTCTAATTTTAAACCGGGGCGCCAACTCGCCCCCAAACAATTGAAATTCCGACGCCAGTCGTGGCGATTTGCCACCGGCCCCCAACAGAGACTTGGCATTCAAATGAAGTTGGCGATATTTATTTTTTTTCTCTCTCTACCCCCATTGCGTCATCGCACGAAGCGTTCTCTCCCGATGGGTTATTTGCATACATCGCCCGGGAACAAACGTCCTTTTAATGGCTTCCTAAATCTCGACTCGTGTTTCTGGAAAGCTGTCATTCCATCTCTCCGAATAAAAGAAAGGAAAATAAAAACGGGAAAAAAAGAAAAGATTAAGATCTTCAGAGTTTCAGATGGGGGAGAGATTTCCAGTTGTTTTTTTTTTTTAATCCCTGGATTCAAGTTTGGGAGAAAATCTTCATTTTTTTTTCCGCACTCTACCAGAAGTACTGCAATCCTGTTCCTGTGATTGCAGAAGGGGGCGTGTCCGTTAAATGCCACCTCGTCCATCAAGACTAAGGACTGTAATATTCACGATGCATTCCGAAGTGGTTGGGGTTTGATTGTGTTTATTTATTTATTTATTTTTTTAACATACTTGAAATGGATACAAAAAGATGTTTTTGTAAATCTACCCGGCAAATAGGATGTCTTAACCGAGACTCAAAGAAGGATTTTTTTTTCATTCGAATTACAAATGTATCGCTTTGAAGAAGTACCGAGATTATGAATACATATTTGTATCGATTTGCGGATAGCCAAACACAAGGGTTAAAAAATGCAATCACGCATTTATATATATATATATATATATATATTATTCCAGTTTCATTATATATTTTAAGTATTTTTTTTATGGCAAACTTTTCATAGGATAATAAAGTAATATAAAAAAAATGGGAAGAGAAGCTTATTGGGATGCAATTTGTAAAGTTGTTTATTCCATACACTTGGCCGAAAACATGTTTTACCACAGTATAAATATGGTATAAGAACTATGTGCCAAATAATACAATGTATTGTATAATGATTAACTTTCTTTACAATTATTTTTTTCCTTCCATTATGAAAAAAAAATAATAATAATAATAATAAATGAAACTAATTTTGTAATTTTTTTTAATTTGAATTATTTATCTAAATTTTTATTCAATGTGCAGAACATTACATGTGCAGTAATTACATCAATATTTAAAATAGTTCTTTTATAAGTTGGTTTTTTTGTTTTTTGTTCACTATTGGTTATATAATCCATGATATCAGTTATATCATGGCATATAGAACTATACTATACACTGAAGTGACAAAAGTCATGGGATACCTCTTAATATCGTGTCGGCCCTCCTTTCGCCCGGCGAAGTGCAGCAACTCGACGTGGCATGGACTCAACAAGTCGTTGGAAGTCTTCTGCAGGAATATTGAGCCATGCTGTCTCGATAGACGTCCATAACTGTGAAAGCGTTGATGGTGCAGGATTTTGGGCACGAACAGACCTCTCGATGATGTCCCATAAATGCTCGAGGGGATTCAAGTCGGGCGATCTAGGTGGCCAGATCATTCGTTGGAATTGTCCAGAATGTTCTTCAAACCAATCGCGAACAGTTGTGGCCCGGTGACATGGCACATTGTCATCCATAAAAATCCCATCGTTGTTTGGGTACATGAAGTCCATGAATGGCTGCAAGTGATCTCCAAGTAGCTGAACATAAGCATTTCCAGTCAATGTTCGGTCCAGTCGCACCAGAGGACCAAGTCCATGCCATGAAAAAACAGCCCACACCATTACGGAGCCACCACCAGCTTGAACAGTGCCTTGCTGACAGTTTGGGTCCATGGCTTCGCGGGATCTGCGCCACACTCGAACCCTACCATCAGCTCTTACCAACTGAAATCGTGACTCATCGGACCAGGCCACAGTTTTCCATTCATCTAGGGACCAACCGATATGCTCACGTGCCCACGAGAGTCGCTGCAAGCGATGTCGTTCTGTCAGTAAAGGCACTCCAGTCGGTCTTCTGCTGGAATAGCCCAAGAAAGCCAAATTTCTGGCCACATTTCTAACAGAGAAGTCCCTTGTACGTCCCACATTGATTTCTGCGGTTATTTGACGCAGTGTTGCTTGTCTGTTAGAATTTACGACTCTTTGCAGACGTCGCCGGTCTCGGTCGTTAAGTGCAGGCGGTCGGCCACTGCGCTGTCCATGGCGGGATGTTATGCCTGAAATTTCATACTCTCGGCACACTCTTGACACAGTGGATCTGGGAATGTTGAATTCCCTAACGATTTCCGAAATGGCATGACCCATGCGTCTAGCTCCAACTAACATTCCGCGTTCAAAGTCTGTTAATTCCCGTCGTGCGGTCATCATCACGTCAAAACCTCTTCACATGAATAACTTGAACAGAAATGAAAGCTCTGCGCATTTATACCTGTTCTACGCGATGCTACTGCCATCTGAAAATTTGCATATTGCTATCCCATGACTTTTGTCACTTCAGTGTATATCGGTTATTTATATAGGTATATTGGTATATACTATATCTTCCCGATGGGTTATTTGCATTCATCGCCCAGGAACAAACGTCCTTCTAATGGCTTCCCGAATCTCACTCGTGTTTCTTGAAAGCCGTCATTCCATCCCTCCGAATAAAAGAAAGGAAAATAAAACTGGAAGATAAAATAAATAAATAAAAAAAGAAAGATTAAGATCTTTAGAGTTTCGGATGGGGAGAGATTTCCAGATTTTTTTTTTTTTTTTTTTTTTTTTTTAATCCCCTGGATTCAAGTTTTGGAGGAAGATCTTCCATTTTTTTTTCTCGCCAAAAGTACTGTTTCTGTGATTGCAGAATGGGGAATGTCTGTTAAATGCCACCTTGTTTATCAAGAGGGGTGCTACTGAGGGCTTTAATATTCACGGTGCAAACAGAAGTTGTGTGGTTTTTTTTGCATATAGAAATGGATACAAAAAAGCTGTTTTTGTAATCTACCCGGCAAATAGGATGTCGTAACCGAGACTCAAAGAAGAATTTTTGTTCATTCAAATTACAAATGTATCTCTCTTCGAAGTGCCGAGATTATGAATACATATTTTTATTCATTTTTTTTTCATCGATTTGTGAACAAGGAATAAAAAACGCATTAACGCAATGCATATATAAAATAAAACAGGAATAAAATAATATTTTAAATATTTTTTCAAGTATTTTTCGATGGCAAACTTTTCACAGGATAACAAAATAGAATGGGAAAAAATTAGAATAGAATGTTGTTTTGCGAAGACAAATTTAGGTGACAGTATAAGGTATACGAACGTTGGACCAAATAATATAATGCATTGTACAACGATTAACTTTTTTGTTACAATTATTTTTTTCCCTTCCATTATGAAAATCAATAAAAAAATAACTGAGGCTGATTTTGTAATTTTAATTAAATATAATTTTTCATCTAAATTTTTATTCCATGTGCAGAATCATCAGTAACAAAAAAAAAATCAAATAATTACATTAATATTCAAAATAGTTTTTATAAGTTAATTTTTTGTTCAATATCGGTTATATATTCCATGATATGTTATATCATGGCATATATAACTATATATATAAGTTATATACAGGTATATCTGTAGCATATAATATATATCGGTTATATATTCCACGAAAGGGATGACATTGTCTTCCAGGAGAAATTTCAGGGGTAACTTTCCGGCACGGTGATCCTGTTTCTGTGATTGCAGAAAAGGGCGTGTCCGTTGAATGCCACCTCGTTTATCAAGAGAGAGTCAACTGAGGACTTTTCACGGTGCATTCTAAAGTTGTTGGGTTTTGAAGCACTATTTGTTTTTTATTTCTTGCATACAGAAATGCATACAAAAAAGATGTTTATATGATCACCAGGCAAATGGGATGACTTAACCGAAACTCGAAGAAAAATATTTGTTCTTTTTTTTCTTTCATTCGAATTAAAAATGTATCGCTTTAAAGTGCCGAGATCTTGAATACATATATACATTTATTTATTTATCGATTTGCGGTTACCCAAATACAAGGGATATACAATACATGATTGCGTAAAATATAAAACACAATATTACAATTAAAATTTTGATAATTAATAAAAAAAATAATTTAAATAAAAATTTTTAAGAGACAAAAAGTGGACACTCCACGCATTCTAAAAATTAAAGTTAAAACACATTCCTGTTTACTTATTGAGATTTTTCATCATAACTTAAAAGCCAACAGAATAATACAAATCGTAACCAATTGCGAATCTTCAAACTAAGAATTAAATACGTTAACTAACTGTCGATCCATCTTTGTATTAGTTAATATTTATTTATTGGTTGGTTTGTCGATCATTTTCTCCACACGAGGGCTAAGCAGACCACGGGCTGCAGTTTAACGTAGAATTTTTACAGTTACGTAGATTCGAACCACTCACAGACATCCATGCCACTGCTAGGACTCGAACCTGAAAAGCCTGTGGTATCAAAGGCCACAGTGCTAGCCAATTGGCCATCAGGCCGCTACAAGTTGTTGAAGCAATCTTTATTCTGATGAAATTGATCATTAGAAACAATGCTATTAATGTAGATGTGCAGTGATGATGTGCTTACACAGGTGAACACAAAATGAGCAAAATAAGCACTGCCTAGATTCGCAACTAAAAAAGTTGTGAAATATGCTAAAAAGTTTAACATAAAAAATTCCTTAGTTTCTTAATTTTGAGATTTGGTTTGTCCCTCTACGTCAGCTTGCGTACATTTCAGGCTCATGAGACCGGGACCTACAGTTTAAAGCGTGGATTCCAAACCACCAACACGCATCCATGTCCCCACCAAGATTCGAATCTGAAGCCCGTGGTATCAAAGGCCAGAGCGTCAGCCTATGGGCCGTCAGGCTGCTTTAATTTTGAAAATATTGCATTTTTTTTAAGTCAACTCAAACTAAAGCCACGGTATGCAGAGTCATAATTATATATATATATATATATATATATATATATATATATATATATATATATATATATATATATATATATATATAAACCTTGGCGAATAAAGCAACTATTCGTCAAGGTTACTTTTATTGACGTATTACGTTCCCTTTCAGGTGGAAACCCGAAGCTTTGTTTTTAATGGAATCGAAAACAACGGAGGTTTCCTTTTACGGAAACCAAGATCCATGAATCCTTAAGCAGCCGATCCAATTAGCAGTTGCGAAAGTCAAACAGGAGGCACACTTGAACTTCGCTCACCTGCAAGGAAAGAGAGCTCAGCTAAACTTAGCTCCAAGGTGGCCTCCTCTGCAGATTAGAGATCTCGCGCATTCGCGCAAACCGAAAGCGGAGGGAAAAGCGCTTATCGCCGGAAAACGTTTTCGAAACCGTGCCAAGTTCGTCGCTCTCTCGGCTTATCGCGATCGCTGCGTTTTGTTCCGAGTCCAATCTGGGCAAGAAACCCCCCAAAGAGATACGCTTGTATTCAAAAAAAGAACGTGTTATGCACATGATATGTCCATTCGAAAAAACTTCGTCTAACAAATGCATATGGATGCTGAAATCTCGAACCAGTGGAAGCATGTGTATCTGTTGGTGTCGTCCCTTCCACTTATTATTTTCAAAAATAGGCCTGATGTCCGAGTGTCCAGCGCTCTGGAAACACTGGATTTGGGTTCGAGTCCCGGCGGTGCAATGGATGTTTGTAGTGGTTCGGAATCCACTTTAAACCTGTAGGTCCCGGTCCCATATGAGTCGGAGCCAAGTCACACTTCTACTTAAGGGTGCTCCATCCCAACAGAAGCTGCCTTCTTTTCCCTCCATACATGACTTCATACGTGTTCGTGGATGTGGTCTAGATGTCCACCAAGTGGGGATAAGAAACGACAACACATGGTACCAAAGACTAAAGTGCTAACCAATTGGCCATCAGGCCACCTTTTGAAAAGGATCTATAGTTACACTTATAGGCAATATTCTAAAGGATTCACCCAAATTTGTAGAATAGACAGTCCAATCATTTTCATTATTTTAGGTTCGAACATTTGAGGTATGGATATTGTACACCATATTTTATATTGTTTTATTTTGTCGACATCATGAATGAAGTCGCATGTATGACTTTAATTTATTGAAATAATGAATGAAGTCACCTATAATACCTAAAATTGTTGAATTTGTAACATTCAAGTTACATATAGTTTTGTTTTCAATGTTTTAGACGTACAAACACACTTCATATTTAACGAGATAGTCAAATTCCAATCGTGTACAGATTTATTTATTTATATGTAAATCTATCGAATACCCACATATACTCTGTACGCTAAAAATGCCTTTAAACATCCCTGAATATGTGGAA
>BPLQ01014284.1:0-30856 GCA_021605075.1 Caerostris darwini
AAATATTTCTAACAGATTAGTTAGTCTAAATCGTGTGGTGAATTTAAATGATTTAAGATATCCAACTCTATAAGAAAATAAAAAACGTCTTCTAAATTTTTGGAATCTATGTTGAAATTTCGATTACAAAAGAATCAGATGAAATGGATTCGAATTATGTTGATGATTTCTAATTAGAATTTGAAGCACAAAGAAGAAATTTAGTGCTTTTTAGGAATAAAATTATTTAAAATACATGTAAAATAAATTAAATACTTTAATTATAAATTTTTTACTTTTTATAAATTTAATACTTTGGCAAATCAACTGAAAGAAATGCAAACATATGCATAAGAAAACCAACGTACATCAAGCCAAGCCTTTTTATCCGTTTAATAAGATCGATTTACATTAAGTAAAGAAGTATTTCACAGGTATTTAATTTTTAATGGCTAACTTTTTTGAGAACAATTTGAAGTAATGTATTAAATGAAAAACTTTCATGTACTGCAATGTAAATGTACGTAAGAAATCTTTTTTGAAAAATTCGAGTTAAAACGGCCTGATGAAAAGCATGTTGGATTCGAATCTGGACAGGAGAGGCAGAGTTTAAAGTTTTTCTTTACCTACTACATGGAATCGACACGTGAAATCTGTAGGGTGACTGACCCTTCCGTTGAACTCGGGGATTCGGGATTCCGAGACACCATAAATGACGGTGCCAATTAGGAGTTGCGAAGGCTAATCTAATCTTAAAGTTGAATTGAAATCCACTGTATTCAATCCCCTAGGTAAAGCTGAGTTCCCTTTCTTTCAAATTAAGAAGGCCTTTGGCCAGAAGATTCATTGCATCCAATCCCGACACATATAAGAGCTTATTTTTACCGTTTCATTTCTGGTCTGATTACCACCCGACTCGTAGCCTTGTGGAAAGTTGCGTACAGGTGGCATCAGGTTCGTGTCCGTTGATGGCGTTTTTCACTGCTTCAGAAAAGAAGAGATCCGACGACGATTATGCCTCGCTGATAGTAAGGCTGCCTGGTGGAAGTTATCAGGAGTTTCTCCCATATGGAACGGGCACTTGAAGTCATTGATCATAAGAATGGTTCCGAAGTAGTGGCACAACTTCATCAATAATAGGAGGGTTTTTTAAATATAAAAACTGTGTCTCGATGAATTCGTTTTTCACTCGCAACATGCAGCAAGGTAGCATTTTGAGTGTTTTTTTGTTTACAATTTACATTAGTGATGGATTTTACGTTATTCTAGGTTATAAACAATGGTTATTTTATGTAGGTGATATTTTAGTGTTGAGCGCAGATAAAAATTCTGATAAAACATTTCCTGACCTCCAACGTCAAACAAAACTTTTATACAACTCAATGCAATGGTGCAATACTTGAAAATTTCCGTTACATTCTTACAAATATAAAGCTGTTATTTTTCTAATAGAAAACAAACAACACCTTAGCATTTGTTTTATCTATAATTATAACATTCCATAGAAGAGCATGCGGTTGTCGACTCTTGTAATAGTAGAAGCTTTTATTGCTTGCAGAACTATTCTATATCAAGCTTATTTCTTTTGATACATCTTCTCCTTTTTCATCGTGCTTTAGATTTTAAAAATCAGATCCCCTTTTAAAATGTCAGACAAAATTCACAAATAATTTAGATAACCTACCTATTTCTGTCTCATCGTTAATAGTTGTCCACCACTTTAAATACATTCTTAAAATCTACATTTTCCTTCATGATCTTAGCTTTCAAATCAAACAATTAATCACAAACCTTTGATTAAAAATCTTTTTTTAGCCTCATAAAAAGCATCATTAGAAAGATAAAATATTTCTCTCCTCCGATGCTTCTGAAAATTCTCTACACATTCAACAGCAGCTATGAAAAGTTCCAAATATTATTATTATTTATTTTTCAGATAGTTTTAAAAGTGTTTTAACCAGTAGAGCTCTTGCAATTTTATTACTTCTCTCGTCATACATCGAATCAAATCGTTATTATATTATTTTAACAGTTAGTTTTTCAGTATTACAAATCATCAGAAATAGTAATTTTCAATGTATACTTGATGATTTATTTCAGTAGCCCGTTATTGCAGCTTATATCAGTTCATCTTCATCTGTCACATTTGTTTGGGTTCCTGGGCAGACTGGAATCACAGAGAATGAATTGGTGGATCATCTTTCAAAAAAGGCAGCGGATGATCTGATCCCGGGACAGCAAATACATAATTATAATTTAATTACTATCAAAACTGATCAATGGTAGAGACTTGTTAAAAGAGTAAACGGGAAAGTTTTTTCATTGATCTCGAGGAATAAGGAAAATCTTCGAAGATTAGATTTTTGATTCAAAATTAGTGTACAAAGTGGTGGTGCAGTGTTGCAAGCCCTTTAATTTAGACTCTAGAATGCTGATATCTTATACATTTAATTGTGTATGACTTAGATCAGAATATCCGGTGAGGAAAAATAAATAATTTGAGATACATTTCAGCAATGAATTGTTGCAATAAAACTACCGAAAATTCGCATTGTTAAATTTATATGTTTTCATTGTTATAAAAATGCATGTGTAGCAACGATGAATACATGTAGGCATTATTGGCTGTAAACTGGCATTCAACTGTAAGATCAATTAAGAGTGCGTGGCTATTAAAAGCTCTTATTTATTTTTGATAAAGTTACGAAAAGTAACATGGAACCTTTCAAGTTTGCTTTGAATACAGCTTCTGCAATCTCGTTTTGGATTTGGTGCCTTTATCAATCAGTTTTGTATAAAAATTATTGTGATACAATTTTACTAATTCCATATGTCATTGTTATTCAATAATCTTTTAAAAAATTTACTTTAAAAAAGAAAACCACTTTCGATAGAAGCCAACAAATCGGACTTGCTAGCTCTGAATTTATGAAAATTGAAACCTCTGATCGCTTTACTTCAACTGATGATCTCAACGATTATTTTTTGGATACCAGGGATATCGTTTTAGCAAACATTAATAAACCAATGGATAACTTAATTGGATATGGCTTACAAAATCCCAATCCTTTAATTCCTGATACGCTTCCATTTATTAATGAGCATTTTCAAGAAACTTTATCCTTTCATCCCAACACATCTTATATGGCTGATTCTGAAAATAGTTTTTACTCTGATAAATCCGTTGCTGTTAAGGTAATAATTGATGCTCAAACAAAGCTCATCATCAGTCAGATAAAGTAAATGTTAAAACTTTTTAAAAGAAAAAGCACCTTTTTCTGACTGCGATTTCCTATGTTAATAATAGCTTCCAACTGTCATCAAACACATCAAAATCTTCAGTAGTATTATCAGTTAAAAAACATGCAGAGATTTATGAAATAGATTCAGAGGAAGAGGTTACACCTCGAAGGAAAAGATTTAACACGTATCCAGGGAAATTTGAATTTTCTAAAAAAATTTGTTCTATATGGCATAAATTCAAACGCCAAAGTGGAATTAAATATGAAAAGCTTCATTGAGTAGACTTCCTACAATATCCACAATTGCTTTTCAATACCAAGTAACAATATTTTCTCACTTATAGAAAACTGTTCACAGTTTTACTAAAAAAACCTTTTTAATAGAAAAAGAGGAAGGATAAGCAAACACATTGGCGTGTTTTTACTTATATTTATTACATATTAAAGGGAACTTAGTCTTAAAGAGGCACCAAGTCTTGGCGATTGAAACTTTTGTATAGATTGTAAATATTTTTCATTTTTCTTTTATTTATTTTTATTCTTTCTTTCTTTTTATTTTATTCAACTGCGGCCTTTATTTTAATTAATACAACGAATATACTTGTACAAAGATATGTTATATTTCTTATTACTGCGGCCTTGGAGTGAAGGCATATGAAGATATATATGTATGAAGAAGTGTGACTTTATTTTCCCCAAATGTGACATTTAATCTCGACTGTGACTTTGGTGAACAAATAGGGCCACAATTTTAATCGATTTTGACATCTTTTCATGGGCGACGTTTCCTTCGATTGTGGCATCTGGAGAAGACCTCTGACTAGTGGACGAAAAGATCAATAACATCAAGTTGTGCTGGAGGACATCAATTCGAGGAGATTAACAATTGTTGAAATCATGGCTGCAAATTCCTTCAGTTTCGAACTGCATACATCAATAGTCCTGTTGGCTCGAGGATGAAGTAACTACTGGATTTGAAGATGGATTCAGTCAGCTTCGAATTGCATGCAACGATAATGTTTTTGACCCATTAGCATAATGAAAGAACAGCGTATAAAAATCTCTAAAAGACACGAATTGAGGAAGATATATCTACTGGATCAGAAGAGAATTTTTTTCAGCATGCACAGTACAATAGTTGTTTCGCTACAATATCATTTTATTATAATTTAATTTATCAAAAAATTAATTTTGTTTGCAGCCATCTTGTACAGATTACTAATCAGATTTTCAATAAAATATGTTTCGACCTTCCACTTCGGTTTTTGTCTTTCATTGCTTTGTTATTTATTCAAACCAACCGCAATAACATTTATATTACGCACGAATTTAAAATAATAAAGAATAATTTGAAAACAAAAATTTTGCATTTCACTGAAAATGAATTTCTGCGAGCGATAAATCTAATGTACTGCTTTTAAAGAATTAATCCTTGGTTTTATTTTTGTCAGCAATATTTTTAATCACTGCAATTCACTATTCTCAACTATTTTTTCCCCGTTAACAATTTTAACCTTTATAACCACGTTCCACTAAAAATGAAGAAGAAAATGTAATTAAAAACGTTTCTATTATAGCCCATAATCCGGGATAATTTGTAGGTGTTTCGGTATTGTGTTAAATCGTTTTTGATTAACTACTCAGTAGAATCTATGCAAAGAAAAAAAAATAACGTGAACAACCATATATAACATTAATAAGTTTAATACAAATTATGAGTGAAATACATTAAAAGAGTTTAGAAGAAAATAGTTAAGTTTTAATTATTTTATTAATTATTGAAGCAATTTTTCAACAAGTTGTTTTTTACTGCTTGAGCTAAATTAATTTGAATTGGTTTTTTACAAAATGAAAGCAGTGTAATGCAAAAGTGAATGTTAAGCATAAAAAATCGAAATTAATTTTAAATAAGATGCAAAAGTTAATTTTGTTTGAAATTTGAATTGCAATTCTCTTTTCGTATGTTTCTAAATTACTAAAAATAATAGCTTGAGCTAAATTAAATTGAATTGTATTTTTACAGAAGGAAAGCATACAGTGCAAAAGTGAATGCTAAACATAGAAACATTTATATTCATTTTAAATAAGCTGCAAAAGAATTTTTTTTTTTAATTTGAATTTTTAAATTACTAAAAACGATGAAATTTTTACGAAGTAAACATACATACCTAGAAATATTTAAAAAATTATTTGTTCCTTGAAGATTAGGACTCGCATGGTTTTAACACTGCCCAAAAGACTGACTTGAGAATGGAAGAAGTAAAACATTCAGAAAGTAGAAAAGCCACAAGTTAATTACTTTTTTAAAAATCTATCCACATATTGAGCAAAAGCATTATAATTTAAAACTTGCAAAGATTATCCAGACAGAGCTTTTTCAAAAAGGAATGGCGGTGGGGTAAGAAACTTTAAAAAGGGTTTAAATTTCTGTGTAAGATTAAAATAAGCATGTATATGAGAAAATTAGTATAATTAGAAAATTATCTTCAAACATTTGACTATAAACACATTTCTTTTTTCTATTTTTTTTGTAATTTTATATTTCTTTGATAAATATGTGGTTTTTAATGGATTTACATTTAAAAAAAATCACTTATCACAGAAAAATAAAATTTAAAAAAAAATAAGAGAAATTCTTATTTTTTCAATACAACCTAAAAATAAATTGAAAGTTAAGTAAAATATATTTATACTTGAAAAAGTCTCTTAGAATATGTTTTACAGATTTCTTTAGTCTCAGAATATTATTTTTTGTGCTGATATGCACCCAAAAATGTTTAAACGCTGTTTTTCATTGAATATCTTCTAGTTAATGCTGACATTCATAGTCGGGTGATTAGGAAATTTGATGTTTCAGAAAACTGCCGATGTCGTCGATCAGTAACAGAAGTTGTCCAAGATACCAGAATGATTTCTCCCCTGACAAAAAAAAGAAAAATTGATACACGAAACCAAACTTGTACGGTAGTAAATGTTAACATTTTACTTCACACTAAGCTAATGGTACAAAGGATTCCTAATTGACTTATAATTATCGATCATGAGACAAATTTTAAACACACATTGAATTAATGTTCTCCCACTATTTAATACGCTTTTATTAGTTTCACCTGCACGTTTGTTTGTTTGTATGTTTATAACTGACTCTTTGGGCTTGATTTTGCCCTACTTTAAGCGATCCGATTTAATTTAAACGTTGTAGACTTATCAAGGACCGACGACAATAAAATATTTTGATAAGTTTATTATCTCATCATGATTAGGATCGCCAGGATGAGGGATTTTATTTTAACTTATGAAGAGCAATTTAACCCATGTAGAATGAAAGTACCTAAGACATTCAAACCTACGTGGGACAGTGGCACAACGGATAACGCGCCTGAATACGGATCAGGAGATTCCTTGTTTGAATCCTGGCTGGCTCGACCTATTCGCATTTAACCTTTGTTTTACTCGCAATTAAATTATTGTCAGAACTATAGTTCCAGTCCTCCGTACCGGGACCTCATTTAAATATTATGGTTTAAAAACATTAAAGAACACGTTTTTAGAGTGAATCAAACTAAAAAGTAAACAATAATTGTTAACATAAGAATAAAATGACTGAGGAGAAAATGAATGTCACTGTTCTAAAAGCGTGGGGTGCTTTGTTATGACATTTTAAAACTAACTGCATTTCGGAATGAAACGAGTGAAAAATTAGAACGATTGATATCGAGCCACCCCACGCTTTTAGAACAGTGACATTCATTTTCTCGTCAGTCATTTTATTCTTATGTTAACAATTATTTTTTACTTTTTAGTTTGATTCACTCTAAAAGCGTGTGGGGAACGATATGGGTTTCATTTTTGGCGAAAATGTCACGAAGAATCAATGCAGTGTCCGCTGGCGAATTCAGTGTTTTCGGTACCCATCGAGATTTGACGCGTTTGAAGTCCAAACTGGAATGGACCGATCCTTTTGAAATTCCGACATCATCAGCAAGGTCTCTAATTGTAAATCGACGGTTTTCAAGCACAAAATCTTTAATTTTTTAGACGTGAGCTTCGTCGGTTGAGGTGGAGGGTGGACCAGAGGGCTCTTCATCTTCAGCGAGTTCTCTGTCTTCTTTGAACTGCTTATACCACTTCTAATCATTTCTTTCCGATATAGGAATGCTCACCGAATGTCTTCTGCAACATTCTATACGTTTCCTCAAACATAATTGAATGCAAGTTCTTTGCTCAATTCATTCAGACATTTCAAAAATCGCTGAAATAAGTTTTAACGTCTCACAAAGCTTTTGAGTTTAGGGAATAGCCAGAAGTAGCACGGTGTGAATACGGTGAGTGTGGAACGATATGGGTTTCATTTTTGTCACGAAGAATCAATGCAGTGTGAACTGGTGCATTATCGTGATGCAAAAACCGAGAGTTGTCTTTCCATAAATGTGGCCTCTTTTTGCGAATAGCTCCACGCAAACGACGCATAGCACTCAAATAATATTCCTTGTTGACAGTTTGGCCCGACGGAAGGAATTCATAACGCACCACACCACGGTAATCGAAGAAAACAGTCAACGTGAACTTGATTTTTGAGCAACATTTGGCGTGCTCTTTTCGGTCTTGCACCACCTTCGTCACGATATTCGCTCGATTGATCGGTTGTTTCCGGGTCGTAAACATAATTGGAATACACTTTTAAGCGAAAAATTATTAATACTTTTGAATTGTTGTTGTTCTAATGCAGCTGGCAATACAGACAGTTAATCCTTCTGCCACAAGCAAGGGCTGCACTGCTGTTACTCATTTAACACTACCAGGGGGCAGGTGTAGCTTGAAGATATGCTACGAAAGCGAGTAACACTACCCCGACAACGCTCTACGATCTTATTAGGACCTGGACCTACGGTTTAAAGTATGTTCCGAACCACTACAAATCTCCATGGCACCGCCGCGATTCGAACCCGATACCTGCGGTACCGAGAGCCAGAACGCTAGCCACTCAGTTATTCAGCTCCTCTTTGCACCGATATTACTCATTTAGCACTACCCAGCAGGTTGGTGTAGCTTGAAGGTAAGCTACTGACGCGGAGTAACACTACCCCCGCAACGCTCTACGATCCTATTAGACCGGGACCTACGGTTTAAAGTGGATTCAGAACCACTACAAACATCCATGGCACAGTTGGGACTCGAACCCGTAACTTGTGGTAAAGAGCGCCAGAGTGCTAGCCACTCAGCCATCAGGCCCCATAGTAAAAATGATATTTAAAACCTGTTGAATTAGGGAGCAGTGCATTAGTCCTCAACTGCATTTGTTTCAGACAAATGGTTGTGTGTGTGCGGCCTGGTGGCTAACGCTCTGGCCTTTGGTATCACGGGTTGGTGGTGGCATGGATCTGTGTGAGTGGTTCGGATTCCACTTTAAACTGTAGGTCTCGGTCTGTTATCCCTCATGTGAACAAAACGTTCGCAGAGCGATATACCGAACCGATCAAGTGATAAACCGAACCGATGTGTGATTTTCAAATTAAACAATATATAAAAAAAATTTTAAGTCAATTCCTACTTTTTTTTCACTCTATTGCAGAAAGTGTTTTATAAATAATTTTTATGCATTTTTTTTTTATTCATCTGGCGCCATCCATTGGTAGATACATGCAACTTAAATCTAAAAAAAACTAAAATTAATTAACTAATTAAATTTAATGAATGAATTAATAATTGAAAAAAAAACTATATTAACATCCAGTGTCATACACTACAAGTTAAAAAAAAAAAAGTGTATTTGAACTTGAGTGGATGAATAAAAAGTATTTTATTAAGGATTGAAAATTTGAACAAGATATATATAGGGAGAGTGGTGAGCTAATAGAAGGAATTGAAAAAAGGGATTTAATGATAAAGGATTAATGATAAAAAAAAGGATTTTAAATTGTTATAGAAGAATTATCTTGCGTTTTTTTTTTGGTTTGGTCTGGTTGATACTTTGAATTTTTCGCACACGTTATGGCACTCCTTCCAAACATAAGGCAAAGGTTGTGTATTTTTGGAGTGCCTGGGGACAGGATCCCCCTATTTCCTTTTGCATAATTAGTAAAAAACAAAATAATTAACAATAAGAAAGAAAACATAAGAAAAATTTTTGAAAGTGCAAGAAATGAGTGTAAAATTAGAAAAAGCCATAGCTCAGGAGTTGAAAAATATATTAAGTGTATATTGTGGTAAAATAAAGAAAACAAAAAAAAATAAATTTAAAAATCCTTTGCACTTTGACGAGTACTTAAAAGACCAGATTTATTCCAATCATAAAAAAAACCCAGGAAAGTGTGTAGCGCAGGAATCTCCAAACTTTTTCGGTCGCGGGCCAAAAATTGAAAAAAAAAAAAAAAAAAAAAAAAAAAAAAAAAGGTTTGGTGGGCCAAGAAAAATTTTGCTAAAATTTTAAAAACATTATACAAGTATTACAATTTAAATATATTAATGAGCAGAATGAAATCGAGATTTCATTTTTAAAGTTCCTTCGAAGTGAGAACCTCACTATAAGGAATCACAAATGCTCATCTGTCAGTCTACTTCTGAAATAATTCTTTCCAAGATTCATAGTTGAAAACACTTGTTCACACATATCGGATGAAGCAAACACTGCACTGATTTTCTGGACGTGAGATATTGAATTTGGGAAACCTACTTCCGATATTGATTTATAAAACTCTAACTTTGTCATATTGAGAAAGAACTGCTTGATATGATTGTTAGAATGTAACTCAATTAATTCAACTTGCAAGTATTTTCCGATTGAAAGCTGTCTGTGCTTGCTATTTCCGTCGATTTAGGTTTTGTAGAACAAAAATAGAGAAAGTAAAAAGATCATCAGTCCTTTGGAAAAAGGAAGAAAAAAAATAATAATATTTAATCAAAGTAGAAAAGGAGATGGATATTTAATGTATAAATATATATTTCTTTTAATTTGCCTCGGACCGGCAAATTAAAATTCTATCCGCGGGCCAGATAGAATCTTCCGGCCGGCCGGATTTGGCCCGCGGCCCGTAGTTTGGAGACCCCTGGTATTAAAATACAGTCAGAGCCGAGCCACAGTTCCGAGTGGGGCGATTTCAGGGGCCGAAAAAGCAAGGGAGAAAAATGCCCAGCGCCTTCCTTCCAAACATGTTCCCGTCGTCTCTGATGAAAAAATAAAATAAAAATTATAAAATCGAAAATAAAATAAAAATTATAAAATCGAAAATCAAATAAAAATTATAAAATCGAAAACCAAATAAAAATTATAAAATCGACAGCAAAATAAAAATTATAATATTATAAAAAGAATTACGGTTCTGAGATCGGCAATTAAAATTCCAAGCATATCTCGGAATTAAGCTGAGGAGGTTTAAGGGGTATTTCCCCCTGTTGGTACTCCGTAAACGGTACGCCAGTCGCCTCTGATGAAAGTTCTTTCCTGCAATTTTCTGGCACAGCAGATGATGAATCCAGACAAAAACGATAATTATAAATTCGTCAAAACATTCATTGGGCAGTTGCAAAATGTACAGAAAAACCACGTCTATGTACCCACACAGTCGCCTATCCCTGAAGCATTAGACAAAACAATTATCAATTGAACCGTTACTAAATCAGCTGCTACTAGAGGGGACTTTTCCCTTTCTGTAAGACCAATCCAGCTAAGCAAAACACAGTATAAACAGGAAAAGTGAAGTCTCATTAAATTGCATCAGCCAATAAGAGACGAATCGTCAGCTAACCGTTTCAATAAATTGTTTATAATGATATCAGAGATATCTAGCATTGAAGAGCACAACAAAGTAGCCATTGGCGCCAGTGAAAACACGCAGATGGCCCAATGTTTGCGCCAATCCATGAACTGATTGTGAATACATTACATTCTCTGGTTGTTAAAAGGATTAGTAAAAAATTACATACCGTTTAATTGTAAATCCATTTCATCTCCTGAACTAATCATGATTGCTGAATAATTTTAAAACTATTTTATAATTTAGTTCTTTATAGATTTTATAGTTTAGTTCCTAATAGGTTATATAATTTATTTATTAATGCTTACATGTCAAAAATCCAAAACCGCGTATAAAAAAAAAATAACAAAAATCATCAGCTTTCGTTTAAAGCAAGTTCATTTATACAGGGCCTGAATGGCCAAGTGGCTCCCGCTCTGGCGCTCGGTAACCCAGGTTTCGGGTTCGAGTCCCAGCAGTGCCATGGATGTTTGTAGTGGTTCGAAATCCACTTTAAGCCTTTGATGCCGGTCTCACATGACAGTAGAGCATCACTCAGTCCGATCAGACTTCTTCTCATCCACATCATTCCCAAACTGTAAAAGGGCAACTCAGCTCCAGGCACAATTATATGGTGTGGTGGTAGTAGTAGACAGCACGTGGGATCACATATACCAATACAGTGAAGGTGCTCATTGTTGTGTATTTACAGCGTAAATTGAGCCGCACAGGTTTCGGGTTCGAGTCCCGGCGGTGCCATGGTTGTTTGTAGTGGTTCGGAATCCACGTTAAATCGTAGGTACCGGTCTAACATGATCGTAGAGCGTCTCGGGGGCAGTGTTATTCCGCGTCCGCAGCTTATCTTCAAGCTGCATGCACCTGCGGGGTAGTGCTAAATGAGTAATATTGGTGCAAAGAGGGCCTGAATGGCCAAGGGGCTAGCGCTCTGTCACTCGGTACCACAGGTTTCGGGTTCGAGTCCCGGTGGTGCCATGGATGTTTGTAGTGGTTCGGAATCCACTTGAAACCGTAGGTCCCGGTCTAATAGGATCGTAGAGCGTTGCGGATGCAGTGTTATTCCGCGTCCGCAGCTTATCTTCAAGCTGCACACACCTCCTGGGTAGTTCTGAGTGAGTAACGTCGGTGCAGCGCTTGCCTTAAAGTATCCAAGACAATTGTCCGAGTGTTTGCCAGCTGCATTAGAACAAAAAAAAAAAATGTCTATGAAGCTCAGTGAAAACATGCGCATTTGTCCTGCAGGAGGCGCGAGGTTCGAATCAGCTGGCGGCATTACAATCGCTGCTTTAGATCGCTGCATTGCATCGATAATCGCGTTGAATGTTGGGAGTTTTCCGAGAGGGACTCAAATGTGGAGCAGTTTCCCTTAAATATTACCACTAATATCCTAAAAGTACCCTTCTGATTATTCTCCTCTCATCCCGCGTTTGTGGTATACGTAAGTGAAACGCGAGGTCCACCGTTATTAAATATAAATATGTAAACTGTTTTACATAGCAAAGTTTGTTTCAGCAATTTAAAAATTGTAGTGTTTACACTTACTTAAATAAAAAAAAACTTTCTTGTGCTCTTGATTTGCTCGTAAAAAAATTACATGCTATTAAAAAACAGTATATCAAATGAACAGGCATCAAAGTATTATGGAAGCAAAAGTAAATCGTACGTTTTATGGAATGTAGATGCTCTATTTATAATACATTAAATCTCATTTTTTTTTAAATAAAAGAATAGATTATTTGAGACTTTCTTTAATTGTTCAATTCCTTCTATTAGCCCCCACTCTCCCTATACATATCTTGTTCAAATTTTCAATCGTTCATAAAAATAATTTTTATTCATCCACTCAAGTTCAAGTAACATTTTTTTGGTACTTGAACTTGAACTCAAATGTGGAGCAGTTTCCCTTAAATATTACCACTAATATCCTAAAAATATTCTCCGCTCATCACCCGTCGGTGGGTTGTTTGTGGTATACCTAAGTGAAACATGAGGTCCACCTGTTGTTAAATATGTAAACAGTTTTTCATAACAAAGTGTGTTGCAATAACTTTAAAATTGTAGTAAAAAAAAAAATGACGAATGTGACGTCATTTATATTTTGTTTAAGCTTGCAATCGTCCGAGTAAAGTGCCCGTTAAAAATAGTATGCAATACGAAATTAAAATATTTTAATAAATTTATATAAATAATAAGGATACAAGGGGACTGAATGGCCGAGTGGCTAGCGCTCCGACCCGCGGTTTCGGGTAAGAATTCCGGCGGTGCCATGGATGTTTGGAGTGGTTCGGAATTTTTAAACCGTAGGTCCCGGTCTAGTAGGAGTAGAGCGTTGCGGGGGCATTGTTACTCCGCGTCCGTGGCTTATCTTCAAGTTACACGCGCCCTCTGAGTGATGTAACGTCTGTGCAGCGCATGCCTTAAGGCATCCAAGACCAAGCTGTCAAAATGTTTTCCAGCTGCATTAGAAAAAAAAATTCTTCAGGGGGCCTGACGGCCGAGTGACTAGCGCTTGGTGCCACAGGCTTCGGGTTCGAGTCTCGTCGGTGCCATGGATGCTTGTAAGTGTAAGTCGTGTGTCTTAATGCCTGTAAGTGAGTAACGCCGGTTCGGTGCTTGTCTCAAAGCATAAAAAATACAATTGTCTAAGTGTCTGCGGGCTGCATTAGAAAAAAAAATAACAATAAACATTTTGTTGCTTTACCTTCATTTCTATTCTCTCATTTCTTATAATAAGATATACGAAATACTAATGGCAAAATTTTTACACTTATTTTCCACAAAATATTTACTGCACAGAGTTATCCGATTTCAACAGGGCCTGAATGGCCCAGTGTCTGGCGCTCGGTACGACAGGTTTCGGGTTCGAGTTCCGGCGGTGCCATGGATGTTTGTAGTGGTTCGGAATCCACTTTAAATTGTAGGTCCCGGTCTGTTAAGCCCTCGTGAGACAGAAGATGACTGTAGAGCGACAAACCAAATCCGATTTCAACGATTTATATTTTTAAAAATTGGACTTACAAAATGGTTTGTATTTTAAGGTGGGGAGTCTGCATCAGAGTCGGGAGTCGAGCATTTTTTAAGGAATCAGAGTCAAGAATATAAAAACCGGATTACCGACTGTTTTCAAAAATATATATATATAATATTTCCAAAATTTAACGAATTTATGATAAAATTGAATGTTAATTATGCAATCCAAATGTTTCCTTCAATAACACAAGTATAAGGGGCCTGAATGGCCGAGAGGTACCACAGGGTTCGAGTCCTGGCGGTGCCATGGAGGTGGTTCGGAATCCACTTTAAACCGTAGGTCCCGATATAACGTGATCGTAGAGCGTTGAGCAGGTATTGTTACTCCGCGTCCGTAGCTTATCTTCAAGCTACACGCATCTCTTGGGTAGTGCTAAGTGAGTGACGTCGATGCAGCGCTTGCCTTAAGGCATCGAAGACATTTGTCTAAGTGTTTGCCAGCTGCATTAGAACAAAAAAAAAAAAAAAATAATACAAATATAAGCAAACACAGTAACTGCTTCATCAGCAAACCAAACAAGTGTTGTGAGACTTTTCTCAGTACTGACGCTTATAAAAATCCACCTTGGATCCATAATGAAAAAGCTATCAAGTAACAGAAAGATATAATGTATTAAAAATACAGTATTTATTTGCGTTCACTGTGCAACTTTTTGTTATGCCTGTGGCGTCGTGGCTCAGTGGGACTTTTCAGTACTGAGCGCTTATAGAAATCCACCTTGGATCCATTTGACATCAAGTGAAAGATATAATGTTTAAAAAACGAGTATTTATTTGCGTTGGCTTTGCAATGTTTTGTTATGCCTGCCTGGCGTCGTCGGACAGTGGTAACCTGCGCCGCTGGTGAGCATGAAGTCTGACATTTTGACATCCGTTGTAGCGACAGTTTCAAAAATGAGGGGCTAAAAATGTTCAGCATCCTAAAGAGACCCTCCGGTAGTCGGTCTCCTGGTGGGGTTTCCCGGCTTTTCTCCCCTGCGACACGAAAATGCAGGGTAGAAAAACTTTGACTTCCCCTAAAAAGACCTTCCGGTAAGCCATACCCTTCTTTTTTTCAGCGACTCGGAGCCAAGTCAGACTTCTACCTACGGGTGCTCCATCGCAACAGAAGCTGCCCCCTTTCCTCCATCCTTGAGTAGACTATTCATAGGCTGTCCGTCCAGCGCTGCCGGACACTGAGGATCAGACACAATTCGACTTTCTTTTATTTCCTTGTCTTGAGCAATTCTATAATATGTAGGTACGTCTTAGTTTGGTAGTATAGGGCCTGAATGGCCGAGTGGCTAGCGCTCTGGAGCTCGGTACCACAGGTTTCGAGTTCGAGTCTCGGCGGTGCCATGGATGTTTGTAGTGGTTCGGAACCCACTTTAAACAGTAGGTCCCGGCCTAACATGAGCGTTGCGGGGGCATTGTTACTCCGCGTCCGCGCGTTCGTGGCTTATCAGTGGCTTATCTTCAAGTGACACGCGCCCCCTGGATAATGCAAAGTGAGTAATGTCTGTGCAGCGCTTGCCTTAACGCATCCATGACCAAGCTGTCTAAGTGTTTGCCAGCTGCATTAAAAAAAAAAATTTGTAGTATTATTTTTATGGGGTGGGCCTGAATGGCCGAGTGGCCTGCGCTCTGGTGTTCGGTGCCACAAGTTTACGGGTTCGAGTCCCGGCGGTGCCATGGATGTTTGTAGTGGTTCGGAATCCACTTTAAACCGTAGGCTCCTGTCTAACAGGATCATAGAATGATGCGGGTGTAGTGTTATTCAGCCTCCGTAGTTTGTCTCCGAGCTACACGCACCTCTTGGGTAGTGCTAAGTCAGTAACGTCGGTGTAGCGCTTGCCTTGTATTAAGGCAACCAAGACCAAACTGTCTAAGTGTTTGCCAGCTGCATTAGAAAGAAAAAAAAATTTCTTATTAGCCGCAGCTTTCTGATGGTCCGAGAAGTATTGATCAATCCATTGAAACGTTTATGGAATCTTCATTTATTTACAAAGATAATCTCATCAAAAGATCAATTAAAGTCCGCGCTCAAGAAGACCTCCATAACCATGTTTCCCCAAAAGGCCTGAAAGAATGCCATCCCAAATCTATGTAATGTTCCAAGGCGTAGAGCAGTCGCTCATTTCCGACTAGCCACTGGACATGACTGCCTGCTTAAACATCTTTGCAGACTCGAAATTGTTCCTCCCCCCCCGTATGCAGCTCTGGAGAGGCCATGGACTCCACGCATGCACTGCACCGTCCCGCTCTGAGCAAGACTTTTCTCGCCGAGCGATATCGGGAGGCATGTTAGATGAATGAACTCCGTTGCAGCATGTTTTGTTGTATTCTCTGCTTCTTTTTTTTATTTTTCGTTGTTCTGCAACTGTTCATAATCTGCCATTGGAAATAAAAAATATATATATTTACAAACATACATATATGGAGTTGATGGTAACATCTCAAAGGCAAAAGCTAAACTGGAAGACAGAGGCTCTTTTTAGAATAAAACAACTCGTTTCCACAGCATCAGCTGGTCTCCATGGCAACAGCGCATTTCTGAATCGGTTCCAAACGATTTTTATAAAACTAACACGTGGCGCGAACTAAAGCATAAAGGTTCCAACAACTTCAAATGCGACACTCTAAAATTATAAGAATGTTATATTATTAAATAAATTATAGTTTAAAAAAACTAAAAAAACACGCTTTTAGATTGATTAACTCTAAAAGCGTGTTTTTTTAGTTTTTTTAAACTATAATTTAAACGACGCCCCAAAATAAAAAGGTTAAAGTTAAAATGAGAATTTTAAGATAAAAGTAAAATAAAACAAAAGGAATTAAGATTAAACAAAATAATTATACAAAATAGGTAGGGTTTGATCAGTTGACTGACTCGCCAGTAGATGGCGCCATCAGTCCCAAAATTGAGCCCAAAGAGTCAGTTACAAACATACAGGTGAAACTAATAAAAGCGTATTAAAAACTATTTTTATAGGTACGCCTAATTTTTTTTTACTTTTGATCATTTTTGTAGCAAATCATCATCAATGGCAAATCAGCCCCTATGGTGGGTTAAGGCCGTGTGCCTAGTGGCAGATGTTGTCATTTTAAGGAATAGGGTTGTCAGTCCTACGCCCAACAGTCATATTTGACCGGGACCTACAGTTTAAAGTGGATTCCGAACCATCCATGGCACCGCCGGGACTCGAACCCGAAACATGTGGCACCGAGCGTCAGAGCGCTAGTCATTTTCAGTCAGTTAAACTCAGACATTTGGGCCCCTTTTGTAGCAAATATATATTTTTTTCTAATACAGCTGGCAAACACTTAGACAGCTGTCTTGGATACCTTAAGGTAAGCGCTGCACAGACGTTACTCAGTTTGCAATACTCAGGGGACGCGTGTAACTGGAAGATAAGCCATGGACGCGGAGTAACAATGCCCCCTCAACGTTCTACGATCCTATTAGACCGGGACCTACGGTTTAAAGTGGATTCCGAATTATCCATGGTACCATCGGGACTCGAACCCGAAACCTGTCGTACCGAGCGCCAGAGCGCTAGCCACTCAGACATTTGAGCCCCTTTTGTATCAAATATAATATAAAAAATATACTGTACTTTGGAGCCACATTTAAACACGCGAAAAAAAAAGGCCCTCAAATCTTTAAAATATGCGAAACATCAATAACCCTGCATTAAATATCCTACAAAATTACGATTATGATATTTCTTCCCGCAAACATAGCAAAAGACCTCGCACTGTTCTAAATACTTTAAATGAATTCCTTACAACTGCCTAGATCAGGGGTCTCCAAACTACGGCCCGCGGGCCAAATCCAGCCCGCCGCGACAGCGAATAACTTATTGTTGCTATAATAGGTTGGATAAAAAAACACAGATTGATACTAACTCGGTTTTATTGACTTGCTAGGTAAAGCTTAATGACAAGCATAATACGCGGAAAATTTAACTTATACATAACAACTAACACATAATTGAAATGAATCCCACTTACATTTTAAACTAGTGAACATCCCGTGGTTACCCTTGGTAGTTATGTTGGAAACTAAGTAGTGTTTTGGCTTATGCAGAAGGTATGTGCATATTTCTTAAAGAGTATCGTATATATATGTATATTGATGTTTGGAATGTATATATCCTGAATCAAACATGATTTTTATCATGGAAATCCCTCAGGAACGGAAAATAAATTAATGCGAATGAAATCGCGGGGTGTTCCACTTGAAAAAAATACAAAAGATATTTATGTAATTGTGATTTTTCACTGACAATAGTTTGCAGTTACTTGTACCTTGTTTAAAAAAAGATTTAAGATGGCAGAAAAATTAAAACGGTTTTGGCCTTTGGTAGTATTTTTGAGTACACAGTACGAATAGGCTGAAAGTTTGGAGAAAGGCCTAGATGAAAAAGTTCGCTTCGCACTCTTTTTTCCTAATTTGACCTTTGCTCATTCTGTTTTATTACATGCAACTAAATTTCATCGACATCTACATTTTTGAAATTTTTGTAATTTTTCATTTTATAATTTTATTAAATAAAAATTTCTTTTAAAAAAAGGGCATTTAATTATCTATTTCGCTTATTAACTCAAAGGGTATGAGACCACCGCTATGTTTCGACATTTTACAATGAAGGAGCTAGCGGCCCCTACGCGGCCAAGGATCTCAATAATAATCTACAATAAGAGAAAGAATAAATATTTTTTTAAAAAAAATGACTTTTGGAAAAGTATTTTAATTAACGAATATGACATCATTAGGTTAAAGTGACGGGTAGAATTATTTTTTTTAAAAATAATTTATCGTGTGAGTAGTAAAATTTAAAATACCTAACAAATAGGTACTAAAAAGATTTTCGTTAAATATAACATTTATCTAGTGACGTTTGAATTTTCATAAATTTTTCTTAAAAAATCTAAATGTAGCTTTTATTTGCTCATCATTATAACACAAAATATTAATTAACCATATTTAATTATATATATTATTCATATTATTATTATTATTATTATTATATAGGGCGTCAAATTAATTTGGGCCTAAAGCACCATCGAACCTAAGACTAACTGTAAATTCATCAAATATTGTTTCTAATTTTATAAAAATGATCTTTTAAAACCTTTGAATTAACACAGTCCTCATAATAATCTGTTTTATTCAAGTGATTGTGTTTTTCAAATTAAAAAAAGGATTTGCTTCCATTTCAGATGTCTTACTCAGATTTTATATCCTTTGCCGTAATAATCTACAATAAGAGAAAGAATAAATATTTTTTTTTTTTAAAAAATGACTTTTGGAAAAGTATTTTAATTAACGAATATGACATCATTAGGTTAAAGTGACTATCAATTGTTCCTCCGCACTCTTTTAATCAGCATTTGCTCCAAAATCTTTTTCATCATCCGTAATTTGTAAAAAGGGGTCTAAGCAAAAACATATTCCACGACAATTCTCGATTTATTATACAAAATAGCAGCTGCTTGAGCAACCAAGATGATTCACACCATACCAAAAACTCAGTCGCTATTAATTGGATGTGAACATAAACACTAGTTGCTTCTGTAAAAAAAAAAAAAAAAAAAAAAAAAATCCCTAATCCCTAACTGTTTGAAACAAAACATAGACAAAACATTCCAATTCCTGTGACGCCACTCCTTAGCAGATCGCTTGGCAACCTAGTATTGGTAAAAAAAAGTGTGTTTAAATTATAGGAACCAATGGGAGATGATCCTTTCTTTAGTTTCGAATTCATCTGAAACTGAAACCGCCATTATCAAATCTGATTTTCAGTTGATAGCGTTCTTATTTCTCACTGAGATTTTTTGCAATTTTCTTGTCTTTAATATAAATTTGTAATCTATTAACTTGTAATATTTTTTTTTATATATATATATTTAATTATAATCTTCTTGTTATCATCTATTTCATATATCTATTTTTTTATTAATTATTAGTGTCTTTGAATTTTCGTGCTTTAATCTTGTATTGTATTTATTGCTTCATATATATATTATATTCTTGAGGTAAGTTCATTTTAAATATTAAAATTTTGTATTTTAAGTAGTTTTTTTAATAATATTTCTAATGAGTTAAAAGAATTATGTGTTCATTACACTGACTCGCAAAGTCATATGCGGTTTTTCATTTTTCCATTTTTTAATCTGTCATATAATATTAAAAAAATAGTTTTTTTTTTTTTATTATTTCGGAACTTTAAACCATAGAATATTTTTAAATTAACTGAGTAACTAATATTTTTGGCCGGATTTTTTTATTTTATAATATTTTTATCTATTTTGTCATTTTCTGCAATAATAATTTGACTACGAGAACGAAAAATTATCTCTTCAGTATAACCGCATATGACTCCAAAGTCATGCGATTTTTCATTAATTTAAATTCGTTTGTCATATAATATTAAAATAGGTTTTTTTAATTTTATTTTATTGTTATTTCGGAACTTTATCCATTGAATATTTTTAAATTAACTGAGTAACTAATAGTTTTGGCCTGACTTTATGTTATGTTTTAGTATTTTTTATCTGTAGATATTTTGTAATTTTCTGCAATAATAATTTGAATACGAGAACAGTAAATTATCACTTCAGAGAAAAAAAAACACCGCCATTTAGGTTTGCCGATTTGATAAGTTTTAAATCTATATTTATATACTTTTATGATTTTTTTTCCTTATGAGATCACACCAAATGCAAATACAACCTATGCAAACACATAAAAAAAAAAAACTGAACTATTTTTTACTTAATTATGCTTTTCTAGGTATGCATGTATATTTTAAATAATCCTTAATTGTCCTCATAGTTAAACTAAATGCAATTTAAGTTTAATAGCTTAACTATTGTCACTCTTAATAATGTAAAAAAACCATCATGTGCATCTCATTACCTATTCCAAATTAATATTATTAATAGGATTAATATTATTAATAGGATATTTCCTATTAATATTATTAATTTGGAAATATCCAATTTCCAAATTAATATTGGTTAATAGTGTGGTTTGTCGGGACCTACCGTTTAAAGTAGATACGGAATCACTCAAACATCCATGCAACCTCCGGGATTCGAACCTGAAGGCAAAGGCCAGACCGTTAATCAATTGACCATCAGGCCGCGTGGTTATGAGTGATTAAAGAGGATCAAGCTTTGCTCAAATCTTTTTCCGTAATAAAATTTTTTTAATCCATGATAGAATCCGAAAGTACACATTAAAAAAATTTTTTTTGGCCATCTAATTTTAATTTTTGATGCATCGTGTTGTGAATCTTCGTATTTCATTGAAATTCATGTCAGAATATCTTACAGAATTCCTGCGAACAACTTTCCACAAATTATACTCCGATTTTAAACAACTTAACCCAAAAATTTTATTTCAGTGTGATGTACTATTTTTTGTAATAAAACACTTTTATTATTTTTTAATTTAAATTTAAAAAAAAAAAGAGTTATTTTTTACTTAATTATGATTTTATAGGTATGTATGTATACTTTAAATAATCCTTAAATGTCCTCATAGTTAAACTAAATGCAATTTAAATTTAATAGCTTAACTACTGTCACTCTTAATAATGTAAAAAAAAAAAAAAAAACATCATGTGCATCTCATTAACCTCATGTATGCATATCCTCGGTAAACAGTTGAATTTATAAATTATTTACATGGAGCTTGATAGCCGAGTGGCTAGCGCCCTGGCGCTCGGTACTACATGCTTCGGGTTCGAGTCTCTGCGGTGCCATGGATGTTTGTAATGGTTCGGAATCCACTTTAAGACTGTAGGTCCCATGTCTAATAGGATCGTGGAATGTATCACGACTGTATTCATTGATCTGAATTTGAACTATTTTCCGTAACTTAGTGATTGCTCCATATTTCGCAATCAATTAAAGAATTTTCATGTTTTAAATTAAAAAAAAAAAAGAACAAGTTTAATCAATTAATTCAACTGTCTGATTAAATGTTTAAAATAAAGTTAATCTTTTCCTAATTACAAATTGCTAATTAGTTTGCAAATTTTTGAACGAGATTTGTTTTTACACCATCTAATTAATTACTGATCTATTCAAATGTTATAAATAGATAATCTGACTAGATAAAACAATTAATGTTTGAATCGTACAATTTCTTTTAACATTTCTTTTATCATTTTCAGACACAGCTGTGTCTGAAAATGATTTTTAATTTACTAAGCAAAATTATTGTAAATCGGATAAATTTAATATGTAATAAGATTTATTTAGATTTTTATTTTAATGAGATTTATTCATTTATTTTGATTTCAGCGAAATTTATTTCGACTTTTAATTTTATCTTAGTGAGATTTATTTAGATTTTTAAAAAAAAATTTTCTATATAACCTATTACTGATCTACTCAAATGATATAAATAGATAATCTGGCTAGATAAAATAATTAATGTTCGAATCAAACAATTTCTTTTAAGATGAAAAGTTGTCTGAAAATCATTTTTAATTTACCATAGAAAATTATTGTAAATCGGACAAATTTAATATTTAATAAGATTTATTTAGGCTTTTATTTTTATTTTAGTGAGATTTATTTTTATTTCAGCGAAATTTATTTAGACTTTTAATTTTATGTTAGTGAGATTTATTTAGGTTTGTAAAACTTTTTTTCTATCTAATCTATTACTGAATGTTTGCTTTTCTGTTAAACTATTGTTATCGTATATATTGTCCATAAGTATGTTTTCTTTGAAAAAAAATTCATCTAGTTTGTTTTGTTTCTTATAAAGGAGTCGTTTTCGTTCATGTTGTTATTTATTTTTTTTATTTATTGAAATCTTATGAAATTGTATATGCGAAGATAAATCATTAATTTTAAATGATTTAAGGAATTTGAATGATAAATAAATTTCTTTTTATTGTACTGTGAAAATCGACAATGATTTTCACGTACGACAGTGATTTTCACAGTACACGGAGAAGTCAGTCAGTTTGACTTGGTAAGTAGAAAAACTGCAAAATATTAAACAATAATTAAAAATAGCCAAAGCTTCTACATCATCCATTTTTTTTCTAAGCAGGTTTACGCATTTTGATTTCATTGCGTAAATAGTCATCATGCATTCAGGTTAGCGCATTGATAAAAGGGTCTAATTTACTAGTTAGCTTATAAGAGAGAATATTTTTCTAATTTTTAATTGTTTACAGTTTTTTTTTTATTATTATTATTATCATGTGTGAACATGATGTTGTCCTGGTTAGGAATTCGTGATGCAATTCAAAAGTGCAGCAAGCAAATAAAGTGATAATCCAAATTTGCAAATTTTGGCGGGAAAATGGTAGCTTGGGCCCCTTAATTCTTGAAATGATTCATGAATGACGTTAATCCTCGGGAATTTTCTGGAGAGTTTGGCTTTTGCTTGAAGTGTTTTGTAGTATGGTTTTGAAGCACTTTTCACGTTTTGGCTTGGGATTTTAAACATTTGTATATCCAATGCCTATAAGTACTCGTAGTGCATTGATATATTATTTCTTCTTAAAGTTTATTTTGTGGCACTTTCCCATGCTTATTGAGCTGTATAGTGCTTCTTATTGTATTTGGAATACTTCATTCTTCATTTATGCCTAGAATTTTCAAACTTTGATATATTCTCTTGGCTATTGAACTTGATAGTGATTCTTGTAAAATTTGAAATACTTCATTTATGCCTAGAATATTCAAACTTTGATATATTTTTTTGGAGTATTGTATGCGATAACGTTTCTTGCAGAATTTGGAATGCTTCATACTTCATTTATGGCTATAATTTTTCAAATTTTGATGCATTCTTTAGGCTATTGAACGCGACAAAGGTTCCTTGTAGAATTGGGAATATTTAATTTAAGCTACATCATCTTCCGTGCTTCGAATTTTCTGAAATATCTGGAAATCTTTCCTATATTGGAAATCTTTTTTAAAAAAAATTTCCAATTATATTTTAAAATAAAACACACGATTAGGCAGGCTGCAAGAAACGGTATCGGTTGGACGCGACTGATTGCATAGATCAAGAGATCAATACATAGCTTATATGCATGTGCATCTTATAAGCATTGATCTCTTCATCTATGCATATAATTACATAGATCTCTTTATCTTTGCCATTTTATATATATATATATATATATATATATATATATATATATTATGTATTATTACATATATATTATATAAAAATTTTCATGATATCGCCAAACAAATTTTCAATTTCAAAAATTCGCATTTACATTGATTATTTGTGAAATAAACTTTTCAGTCATGAATATTTAGAAATCTAAAAAGAAAACGTTTAACTAACGATTATACCTCTTAAATATATTTCATGACAAATTATATTCGTTTTTGTGTGTGTGTGCATGTTAATAAATTACAATATATTAAAAATATAATATTTAATAGGAATAATTTTAGTTATTCTTATAAATAAAACGGTTTCTTGCATGGGAATAAATAGAAGGCAACCTAGTATTATCTTTTTTTTTTTTTTTTTTTTTTTTTAATCTTCAGATATTGGTTGTTATTGGTTGAATCTTCGGATTTGGATTTTTATTCTTCTTCGGATATTGTCAGTTGGCTTTTGTCAGTTTTAAAATTTATTACAGAAAATCCTGATCTGTCTTGAGAAAGCATTTTAAACCGACATGTACTGTTTGTAAAAATTTTAAAGATTTCCATTTTTTTTTTAAATCTTCACAAATATTTGGCATTGTCATTCAGACGAATTGATAGCATCGTATATCACTTGTTGACAAAGTTTCAAAACAAATTTTCTTTAATTATTTTGAATCAACAAGTGGATCCGATCTGATTTACAATTTTTTTTTTCTTCTGCTCTGCGTATTTTCTTTAACTTCCACTTCTTTGCCGGATATATGCAGGATCGGAGTAACATATTTGCTTTTTTTAGGTTTGCATTATTTCTCATACGAGCTGTGAGTCCGATAATTATATCATGAAACTCCAGAATTCACAAATTTCTTATTTGCGAAAAATTTTTTTTTTACCCCCTAATGCAGCTGTTAAGCACTTAGACAATTGTCTTTGATGCCTTAAGGCAAGCGCTGCACCGACGTTACTGATTACATAGGAGGTGCGTGTAGCTTGAAGATATGCTAGAAGATATGAAGAAGATGTGGATTTACACTACCTCCGCAACGCTCTGAAAACCTACGCTCTGGGAGCTACGGTTTAAAGTGGATTCCGAACCACTACCAACATCCATGGCACTGTCGGGACTCGAACCCCGAACCCTATGGTATCAAGCGCTAGTAACCACTTGGCATTCAGACCCCTTTGCAAAAAATGAAATGAGCAGAAAATATTGGATTCTGGGATAAAAATGTAATACAATTAGATGCAGGAAAAAGCATCGGGGAGGGGATTATTATACATAATTTATAAATAATAAATTATGTAAAATTATTAAATAAATTGTAATTTTATAAGTAATAAATTATGTAAAATTATTTAAAAAAGCACTCCCATAAGGAGGTTTGGTTTGGTTTGTCGTTCTACGGTCATCTTGTGCACAATTTAGGCTAAACAGACCGGGACTTACAGTTTAACGTGGATTCCGAACCACTCACAAACATCCATGCCACCGCCAGGATTCGAACCTGAAGCCTGGGATACCAACGGCCCCCATAAGGAGGAGTGTACTATTGAAGGGAAAATGGATGTTCCCAAATGTATTAATTGCTACGCCATCGGTCATCTTGCAGCTAGGAGAGGCTGTCCCAAATTTCCAACCAAACTCCAACTTCCAAAACTCCAATTCCAATAGACAAGCAGTTTAGCATCCAAGATATTAACTTATTAAAAAATGCAATTTTCTTAATGAAAGAATTTATTTCTTTATTTGCTGATGACATCAAAATTCTTCCGAATTTAATTAACCAAATAAATTCCATTAACAAACAAAGATGACAAACTGCAAATATTCGCAAATTGTATGTGCTCTAATACTTCTATTAGATTTCGGGTTCGAGTCCCGCCGGTGCCATGGTTGTTTGTTGTGGTTCGAAATCCACTTTAACTGTCCGCTTAGCCTAAAGTGTGCACAAGATGACCCTAGAGCGACAAACCAAACCATATTAATACTTCTATTAATGTCCCCTAATGACTCGATTAGTTACAGGTCTAACTCAGTGACGGATTTAGGCTGAGGCCCGGCCTTAAGGCGGCAAATTTTTAGGGGCGGCAAAAATTTGAAATCGATTTTGTTTTTTATCAGCTGTAAGATCGAATTTGAATGCTTCTTTTCTTGCTTTGACAACCTCAAGATGTCAATATTTAAAGGGTAGAATTATTTTTTTTTAATAATTAATCGTGATAGTAGTAAAATTTAGAATACCTAACAAATAGGTACTAAAAAGATTTTCGTTAAACATAGCATTTATCTATTGACGTTTGATTTTTCATACATTTTTCTTAAAAAAATCTTAAATGTAGCGTTTATTTGTTCATCATCATAACACAAAATATTAATTAACCATATTTCAATTATATATACTATTCATATTATTATTATTATTATATAGGGCGTCAAATTAATTTGGGCCTAAAGCACCATCGAAGCTAAGTCTAACTGTAAATTCATCAAATATTGTTTCTAATTTTATAAAAATGATCTTTTAAAACCTGTTGAATTAGGGAGCAGTGTATTAGTCCTCATCTGCATCTGTTTTATTCAAGTGAATGTGTTTTCCAAATTAAAAAAAGGATTTTTCTTCCGTTTCAGATGTCGTACTCAGATTTCATATCCTTTGCCAAGGGAGGCGTATTCCAGTGCAGACCCGGCTGCACAGAGCACTGCTCGCTGGACAACTGTGAGTACATTTTCATTTCACATTTGCATTGACATATATTTCTTGTTTATGTATTAAATTTGTATTTCTAAGGCAAGGTTTCTTATGCAACCCTAATTAACCAACTCGCTATCTTAACTCTTAATAATTTTAGTTTTTTAGTTAATTGTTATTTAATTTTTAATGTAATTCAATTTAACTCTTCATCTAGTTTTAAATTTTAATTCAATAGTCTTTCTGTAAACCTTAAAAAGCTCCGGTCTTAACTTTAATTTTAATTACTTTAATTCTTCATTTTGTAATTTTATTTGTAAAAAGGAGAAAAAAAATTGTCTCCTTTACCAACAAAATATGTTGGTTTTTGAATTGTAGCATCTGTAGTGGCGCCATCTATCGGTAAGCACAAGATTTATTTGTTTTTTTCTTTTGAATTGGTGTATTTGTTGTTTGGGAAGGATTTTCAACTTGTATATTAATTACACAAAGATAAAATGATGAATCCTGTATGCTATTTCTATAGTGCTTTTTCTTATTATTAGATAAACTTATTTTGATTTTTGACTTTTCAGGCCCGGCCCACCGACGGGCGTTTAAATATGTAAGCATATTTTTCCATTCTTTTCATTTATTACTGCTATATATTAGTTTAAATTTTATTAATCCTATAAGTGATGTTTGACTAAATTGAGTAGAAAAATATTGATTTAATTACATTTTAAATAGTACACTTTTAATTATCATTGATAAATATTTTTGAACATTGTATTTTAATTTTCAACATATCAATAATTCCAATAAGATCATTTTAGTTGTATTGAAAAATTTTATTCTTTTATAATTGCATTTATGAAAGTTACAAATGTGAGGCAATAATTAAATTGTGTTATATTTGTATTTTCATCTCTGGACTTTGAAACTTCCAGTTTAAATGTATATAAGAAAAATTACTTGTTAAAAAAATTTTTATTTGCAAAATATTGGCTAGATGAATGTAAGTTGAGGTAAATTTATGCTCTCATGAATGAGGGTTGTGCTTTACCCAGAAAATTTCACTTTCTCTTTTCAAAGAATGGTAGTTTCGAATGCTGAAGTTGAATTTCTACCAAAAACTGAGTTCATGGGAAGAAAACAAATGGAAACGAATTTTTTTTAATTCCCATCACTATCTATATCTAGATAAATGTCTAAAGTGTCAGTATAAAAAAATGCTCTTTTACTCTGTTTCATGAATTAAAATGTTAGAATGGTCAGGAGGGAGTAAGAATTATAAAATTAATTGAGATTATTCAAAATAATAAATAATGATAATGCAAAATAAAAATTTAAAAAAAAGCCAATTAAATAAATTAATATAAATCGTCTAACAACTATCAGCAAGTTAAGAGTTCAATTGAGTTGAAAATAATAAATATTTATATGGTAGCAGAAAAGTGGCGAGTTTAATTAGCAGTTGAAGAATGTAATTGAAATTATACTAAGAAAGAGAACTGCTGAGGGGGTGAAATACAATCTAGATCAGTGGTCCTCAAACTTTTTAAAGTTAGAATACATTTAAAACCCATCAACAAATAATTGTTTATGCACTAAATATAAATTTCTGAGAAATATGTCATAACAGTTGAGTTAAATGTTACAGGAAAAAAAATAATTGTAATAATAGAAATAAAATGAAACACACCTTTAGTTTATTTTTGAGGTAATGAGAAGCCTAACTATGAATTTCTTTGCCTTTTAAATGTTAATCTCTCACATGTCAAATTTCATCATCAACAAATTGAAGAATTCCTCTTTTTCTATATTTCATTGTGGTGATGGTAGAAAATCCTAATTCACATAAATATGGCATGGAAAATTGTAGTAAAATTTTCATAGCTTTTGAAATATTGACATGCATTCTTCTAATAAAGTTTCAAAATACAATTTCTTATGACTATCTTCAATCCACAATCAGTGGATATAATTACTTGTTCTTTAGTTAATATTAAATGTTCAACTCCCCAATTTACATGTGCCGAAGTCTCCTAGGCTACAATGGAAATTTTTTAATAAGGAAAATCACATAGACACTAACACTTCTAGTGACCAATGCACTACACTTATAGTTATCGCTCCTAGTTTTTCGGAAACATTTCTTTGGTGCATAGTCGCTTTTTGTGCACTTTTTACGTGAATAAAGAAGGAAAAAAATCCTGTCAGATAGGTTAGTTGTTTGTAATGAAAAGCTGACTTAGAGCGGGAAAAATTGCTAAGAAACAATAACTATATTCATGTATTATCTATCACATATTCATATACATCTCAAAATCCATATTTCCGCATCTGATTTCCATAAACTTGTTGATCTGAATTAATCAAGGTAGTTTATAGAAATAAATTTGATTTTAGCATAATTACGAAGAAAAGTGCAGTGAAGAATAATTTTGTTAGATTTTGTGAGGTAAAAAAATTAATTCCTCTTTTTTAGTTTTACTTAATTAGATCATATTTAATGTGTTTGCAGAAAAATAATTTCACATTTAAGCATTTAAATACATTATGAAACCTGGAATTACTTTTTCGTGAACCCAATATAAAATGCTTAGTGATTCATATGTAACAGACGTGAATAATGAATTTTCATTCATTGATGTGTTAGTGCTTAATTTACTTTTCAAATTATGACATTCTGGAATTATCTTCCTTTAATATATTAAATATGTGAATAGTTTTGCTGTAACATTCTTTTTTTTTTTTTTTTAAATTTCTTTTGGACCATGAGAAATGTTTCCAATATTTTTAAATGTATGCATTCATGAGAAAATAATTATTATTGTGTTTTTTAATCTCTTTAAATTCCTTTCCAGTTTGAAGACGTCGTCCAGCGCTTAGAGGAGGCAGAGAAATCTGTCATGATGTTGACGGAGCAAACCCAAGTGCTCAGAGAAGCGCAAGAAAAGTGGCGGGTTGAACGAAATGAGCTCATAAAGGTACAGAGTGAAGAAATTTAATTATAATATTTTTTTATGATTTGAGTTATCCAGATGTTAAATCAAAATACATAGATTTATCGAAAGGGATTCAGCTATGTTTTTCTGTTTCATTTAGAGTTAATAAAATGCAATCATTTTTTAACACAATAAATAATTTTCAAAAGCAAAACAGTAATTTTTTCCAAATATTGCACTTAATAATTATAAAAACGTCTTTTATCATCTACAAAATTTTAAAAAAAGTCATTACAATTTTTGCTAAGGAAGGAGGGGGGGGGAGTATTGATTAAATTTTTCATCTGAAAAAGTCTTTGTTTAGATTTTTTTGAAAATGTTATAATATATATGTTGTTTGAACTTACTAGATTATCTTTTGGCTGAATCTGAGATTTTCTGTTTACCTGAAAAACTAACTAAACAATTTTTTTTCTGATTTGATTGAAGAAATACTGCATATTCTGAATTATGTGAAATCAAAGATTGGAAATAATATACTATTTTTAGTAAAATCTTATGTGTATTTTAACTCTGTTTTGGGAGAATTGTTTTGTTTAAAACGGCAAATGTCTATAATTCTCTATCTTTGCCTGACAGTATTATATCCAATTGCAACCATTCAATAATCGCTATTCAAATGTTTTTTTTTTTTTTTTTTTTTCACTTCAGCCTTTTACTTATTTATCAAAAGTAATCTCCTCAACTGTTTATAATTCAGCTGTTTAGAATTTCATATAAAATATTGATGTATTTCCCTCACACATAAAATTTTAACAAACAGAATCTAATTTTAAATATTTTATGTTGAATTCTTCCTTTAGATGTATTTAATAAAATTTAATGTTTGCCTTCCCCTTAGTAAAACTTTTGCTGAGAAAAAATCACAATGATTTTTTTTGTTAGTTTGAATAATGCTATTTCTTACCATTAGCAGAACCAATTTTAATTATGATATAAGTATATGGTTTGAACAAACTCTATGAACTCCAGGAAGGAAGGTTTGTGACAAACTCTATGCATCATGATTTTTAACCCATTTTTTTTTATTGTAGTAGATATAT